>CAUYPK010131082.1:0-125038 GCA_963574355.1 Loris lydekkerianus | reverse complement strand
GAGACTTTACCTCTTTCATGTTTACATGGATGGAGCTGGAACATATTCTTCTTAGTAAAGTATCTCAAGAATGGAAGAAAAAGTATCCAATGTACTCAGCCCTACTATGAAACTAATTTATGGCTTTCATATGAAAGCCATGACCCAGTTATAACCTAAGAATATGGGGAAGGGGGAGAGGGAGGGGAGGGAGGGGGGAGAGGGAGGGGAGGGAGGGGGGAGAGGGGTGGAGGGAGGGTGTTTGGTGGGATTATACCTGTGGTGCATCTTACAAGGGTACATGTGAAACTTAGTAAATGTAGAATATAAATGTCTTAACACAATAAGAAAATGCCAGGAAGGCTATGTGCACCAGTGTGATGAAAATATGTCAAATGGTCTATAAAACCCAGGTATGGTGCCCCATGATCGCATTAATGTACACAGCTACGATCTAATTTAAAAAAAAAAAAAAAAAGAAAAAGAAAAATGTGTTGGTCAGGACTGCACAGGATGAATTAGATGAGCTATAGATGGAGCCTGGAAGACCCATGCAGAGGCTTTTTCAACAATCTGTCCATAAAGTAACAAAGATTCTTCCCGTCAGAGCCCTGGCTTGAGAGAAGGGCTGGCCTGAGAGGTGTTTTATGGAAGAATTACCCAGCTGTGTTTCTATTGTGCTGTCTGGGTAAAGAGTCACGTGGAAGGCTGCTGTCTTTTAGGGCTCTCCAGGTTTCCACTCCCCCTTCCTGTGCTCAGGGCACATGGTACCAGAGCTGTACTCAACTACAAATATTTGTTAAGCATGAGTTTCCTATGGGCACTTAACCTGGGAAGTATCTTTTTCAAGAGCCTGGAACACAATAAATACTTGACAAGTATTTGTTGAACAAATGGCTGAAAGAATTAACAAACAGATAAGTAAAACGCAGGCACAGAACACATTGAGTACCACACACAGCAGAGACCATTAATATCTCTTCCTGGGGAAAGTCAGGTATCACATATTCAGGATTTCACACAGAAAAGAATTTATGTGAGGTGTTTTCTGCAAACTGTCATGGCAAGAGCAGCAATTTGTGACATTGTAGACCACAGTGGGACCTTAAAAAATTCCCTGGGCTAAACTGTCTCTGCAGATCAAACCCACAGAAATGCGGACACCCAGTAAGTCTGATTATATATATTCTTACCTTGTTTTCTTCTTTTAAGTGCCCTGGTATTCAAACTCGCTAGATGTGGGTAGTTCCAGTGCAACTGTTATTTCTGGGCATTGTTTTAAGTACTGCAACTTCTTCCATTCCATGAATGAATCGAAAGGAGGTTGCCTTGACAACCACTCACATCTCTCTAATCAAGCACCCTGAACAGCCTCAAGTGCTTCACTGAGATAAAAATGCTGCAGACTCGGACCTCTGACCATGCACAGCAGCTGAGATGCTGACCTGATCTGTACCACCATGAATAAAAGTCCTGAAACATTTCCTTCCCATCACCTGTCCTGGCAGCCACTGCAATCGCTCACCCTGACAGATAAGCATTAGATGCAATTCTGCAAATGAGAGGCCATGTGAAGAGGCTCTTTGCCAGCAAGCCAATGAACTATTTTTTTTCCGAAAAACTATGACTTTGTGTGATTAGGCAACAGACTCATCATACCTTTTCTGTGCACTTAACCTGGGCAGTATCTTGTTCAAAAAATCAAAGAGCTGTTATTTCATAAGTCCGTTCTTATCTGGGCTTTAGCAGAAAGTTGGAAATCCCATCAGATCCTATGTAGACTCTCAGCTTTGAATCTAAGATGTTAATAACTAAAAAACCCAGATTAAAAAAAAAAAAAAAAAAAAACCAACCTCTAATTTAACAATGCTTATAGATCCACAATATAAACCCAGGAAAAACTATATATTGACTAAAATAATTAAGTCAGAATGAAACCAGATCAAAATACAAGACTTCAAATATTCCAAAAAGCTGAAAGATGGATTCATACTATAAATAGTGCCAAAATTTCCTAGAGGAGGGTATCTCTTTTAAGCAGCATTGACTCCGTGGGTGAAAGTCTTAAGACATTGTCAATATTGTTATAAAGATGCTTATTCTGCAGTTGGTGTGTCCAAAGCTTTGTATTAAGCTCTTCTTGTGTGTGACTTTGTTCGATTCTTACCATCACTAGATTTTATCATCATGTTACAGATGAAGAAATAGTTAGAGGGTACACATAGACTTCTCAGGGTCCTACAGCCAGCATGCCACAGATCTGAACCCAAGAGTATTATTTTAACATCACGTTCAACCCCTCTTGGGGGAAAGTGAGAGGAGAGAATAAGAGAAAAGAGGAAGAAGAGGAGAATGAGGAAACAGAGAAAGCAAGAAAGAACCAGGAGGAAGGGAACAATGGAGAGACTGGAAGTAAGGCCGAAGCCAGTCGTGAAGTCTAACGTGCTTATCTTAGTAAGAAATGAACTGGCTGATTTGGAAGCAAGAAGCACACATCTGGCTCCTTATTGTCCTGGGTGATTTAAGAATGGAGAGAAAGACCTGAGTGTCAAAGGCAGGCCTTATTGACAGAGGTTTCCCATATTCCTTCCTATTTTCTGTCTGACTAGGGTTGCAGCCATAAGGATTCCATTTGGTTAAGTGTCACCAAAGATGCTGCTCCACCTCCTGAAATTCTAAACCAAAGTGCCTTCAATCCTAATCTTGGAGAGGATTGAGGGAAGAGGTACTAAATACTCTGGTCCTGAGCATGATCTTACACATCTGAGATTAAAAAAAAAAAAAAAAAAAAAAAATAGCAAAACAGGGTGGCGCCTGTGGCTCAAAGGAGTAGGGCACTGGCCCCATATGCTGGAGATGGTGGGTTCAAACCCAGCCCGGGCCAAAACTGAAAAAAAAAAAAAAAAAAAAAAAAAAAATAGCAAAACAGTACTTAAGATAGAGCCATTTCACTTTCCAAAATCAGACCCCCTGCCAGAATCACAGTCCTTGACAATGAGAGAAGATGCCTCCAATGTGATAGATGTATTATTTGACAAAAGATTTTAATTTTCAGCTTAGCTCTGATTTATTTAGAATGAAAAGAGAAAAGCATATGTGAGCTAAAAGAAGGGTGAAGCAGGCAGGATACAACTGCTTTTATACTTACAGCTTGTGAGACTTATTTTTCCACAAATGTTTTCTAGATAAGAATATTCTAGGAGCTGCTAGAGGCTGATGGACAAAAGAAATTATTTCAATATTAAACAGAATAATATCTTGCCAGGGTCCCACCCCAGGGGCAGGGTCCTTTAAGACCTGTGAAACTGGTGGCTATCGACTAAAGAAAAATAAAGTTAAAAGCCATGAGAGATAAAGAGACAGGATACATAGAAAGAGTTTTCAAAGGTCGGAACATAGGGGACCACTGCTAGCTTGTGGGTTTCCAGCAAGTGGCCCTGAGTGTTTGTTCTACCCAAGTTTTATGGAAGGCCATTTGCTCATTTAGCCCAGAACATAAGCTGAGGAAGGGAACAAAAACATCAGCAATTTCTCTGAGTTAAGCATGTTAGTTCTTATTCTATCTGTAATCACTAACTTTAAGGGTCTGAGCAGCCTTGAGAAATCCCAAACCTGAGCCTTGTGTGGGGGCAGCCTCCTGTCTGTGGTCACACACACAAACCCCTCTAGTTCTCTATGAAGTAGAAATGATGGCATCAGGCTCCTCTGAAGAATCAGTGGAAGAGAAAAATTTTCTTCTGATCTCCACCAATGGCGTTTCCCTCCACGATTAGGATGCAAGCCCTCCTGCCCATATTTCAGGACTCAAACTGTTCCCTTGAT
Source organism: Loris lydekkerianus (assembly GCA_963574355.1). Classification (NCBI taxonomy): domain Eukaryota; kingdom Metazoa; phylum Chordata; class Mammalia; order Primates; family Lorisidae; genus Loris; species Loris lydekkerianus. The sequence continues at coordinate 121,237 of CAUYPK010131082.1, read as the reverse complement.
CTCTGCCTGGGCCATAATACAAATCCCCACAATGGGCATTTGCTTTGGCTGTTGACTGGGCAGGGGACAGCCTGGCCTTGCACATAGCTTCCCTCTATGGCCATTATTCCTCAAAGTGTTTACAGACCCAGCAGGGTGTCTGCAAGCTGTATCCCTTACAGGCCAGGCTTCTAGTAAAAGCAGGAACTGCTCAGATAAGTAAATTTAGCTGCTGGTTTAAAAATAAGCTAACTAAACTGCTTTTATTCTGCCTTGCTCAGCTTATTTCTCTGTTTTTCCCTTTTTCTGGGGATGTTTTCCCTTGCCAAGAATGGAATCTTCAGTCCCCATTCTCCCTGCAGTATCTGAACATAGACCAACTCTTATCCAGAAATATAGGTCTGAGGACCTTACAAATGGGTTTGGCTTCAGGAACCCTTGGAACAAAAGCTGAAATGGTTCTTATTCCCCAACTTACAAAATGGAATCAAGAAAGGAGATTTGATTCTTTTAAGTTGCAATTAATTGGATACCTAATGTGCTTGAAAGTATTGAGAGACTTGCAGCTGCATGAGAGTCTGAGGTTGACTTAGGGTAAGTCATAGAACACTGAGGCTAAACACACATGCACCTATAAATACCCAAGCTAATTATTAACTCCAGGAAAAGAGAAAAATCATGGAGCAATGGAACGTTATCGTAGTTGACTAGATGGCTCAGTTGTAGAGAGCATTTATGTATCCATAAAATATGAGCAACGACTACTGTGCCAATCAAAATTACAATATAACCATATTGCAAGAAGGAGAAATTCAGATGGAGTATGTGGGGGATAGGGGGTGCAGTATATGTGTCTATGGTGTGTTTGTGGGTATATGGGGTTTGGGAGTATGTTTGTAAGGTTTGTGTGGGGTATGTGGTGTGTGAGGGTGTTTGTGGGATATATAGGGGGTGTGTTTGTGAAGGGGTGTGTGATGTATATGTACGGTGTGTTTTGAATGTGTACATGTCTGTCTGTCTGTCTGTTTTGGCATAGCTGGAATTTCTTTCTGCCAGGTCCTTCGTACTAGAGAGTCAAGGAATGAATCCATGGATCATGTGAACAAGCAAAAGGACAGAATTTATTGAAAGATAAAGAGACAGGTAAGCACAAGAAGGAAATAGAATCTCTGGTAGTGGAGGGGGGCCTAAGAGGGCAGCCTACTTGGGTCTTTTGTCTATGGCTTTATATGCTGCTTTTGCTATACTGTGGGCAGGGAGTTAGGGGAGATGGAATGTATGTCTGGAATAAATCACAATCAGCCAGAAGCCTGTGTTTACAGAAATCAATTTCAAAGCCGCCCCTGCGTAGGAATACGGTCCCTTCTGAGGTGCATCACCCTGCTCCGGGAGAGGCAGCCCAGATGAGATACAGGTCAGGCTGCTTTTTATGACTGCTTGTCAGAGAATGCAGCCTATAAAGGTCCTGCTGGTACCTAGATATTGGGTCTGGACCTGGGCCTGCTCAGGTCAGACCTAGAAAATAGGGGGTCCCTATCCATTCCTGAGTGGGAGAACCCTGTATTATTGAGAGCAAAGAAATAAAGGGAACTAGATTCTCATCTTACAAAGTAAGAAGTCCTGAAAAATTAAGTAGCAAGACAGGAACAGTATTTAAAGATATGGAGGCTAATACCCAAGATTCATCAAAATAATTGGAAATGGCTGCTCTGGGGAATAGAAAATTTGAAGAAAGTGAGGACTGATGTTTTTCCTAACAAACTCTAGATGACAACTTGACTTTTTAAACTATGTACATGTGTAACTTTGATAGAAGACAAAACTGACTTTAAGAAATCATGTACATAAGATGGTGCTATACACAGTTGAGCTTAATAAATGTTAGCTATTCCTTTTAACCATAGGAATGTTAACAGCTTTAAAATGGGACAATAACAAGAGAATCCACTGGTCTAAGAATGACAACTTCATGACAAAGCTTTTACTCCCAGAGCACCTCTTCTCTGCCACACCCTAGACATGCAGACCTGAAATGCAGCAGTGAGCAAGTCAGACCCAGCTCTGTCTGTCCTGGGCTTCAGTTGATGGGGACAACTCAAGTACAGAGGATCTCAAAGAAATGAGAAGCAACTTGAAATTGGGGCCAAACCAATAGGAGGTGAGCCATGGTAGATCCAAGGTTTTTTACAGTGGAATTAACCAATATTTTCCCAATTAGTTATTAAGGTTTCACTTGACTGAAATGTACTAAGAACTCCTTTCTACAATTTTGTTACAAAGTCTCATTCTGATTGTTGAAGAGCTTTTTTCAATCTCTATTCTTGCTTGCTTTTCTGTTTTTAACCAGGGACTAAAACTGTTGGGGACCAAATCTGTTTGATTCAGTCCAGGGTATATTTTGGTGTTCAATCAAATTAAATACAGCAGTTTTCAAAAATATAAAGAACTGGTTCTGGTGCTAACTAGTCCAAAAAGCAAGTAGCTCTATTTTTAAAAATACACATTTGGTTCTTGGTTTCTAAATTCAGTTGGTTTTGTTGTGTGCGTTTTTTTTTTTTTTTTTTTTTTTTTTTTTTAATGTAATTTGGAGCTGAACACTTGGTTCAATTTTTTCAGGGTTTTGGCACCAAATTCGGTTTGAGCCCTGGCTCTCGACTCCTGTTGGCTGGCGCTAACAAGGCAGCTTGCTTGGCTTGGTTTTACAAGTCCTTGGCAACAGAAAAGGGGACAGGTGTTTTCTTCTTAAACCAGTCATAATTAAACAAGGAAAAGCCCAGTCAGGGCATATAGAATGCTGGAGCCAGAAAGGCCCACTGTGGCCAGTTCATCCAGAGCTCATGTTTAGAGAGGAGACCAAATTGGGGACAGTGAGATTGTCGTATAATTCACCCATGGTTATCCTGATTGCCTCATACCTTACAAGCTGTTTAGAAGGCCCTTCACAGTGAATAAAGGGGATTTGAGCAGGACTACTTCACAGTCACTTTTGCATCTAGGCCCTGGAATTGACATTGCAGGAACCAAAGCAAAACCTTGAAAAACTGTCCTCCAGTCCCTCGGCTTCCTTCTGCAATCCCTGAGCTATGTGCCAAGGCTTAGACTGTGAGAAACCATCTCCCAGAGCCCCCACAAGGTGATTCAGAGAAGCCGTGGGTGGGTGGAGAAGTCAGCAGGAGTTTCAAAAGACCTAAGATACTCACAGAGGAATGAGCCTATAAATTCTTTCCCCATCACCGTTTCCAAGGCAATGCAGGTGGCCCTGGAGCCGGCTCCCAGGCAAGAAAATCCTCATCTCCCCTGCCTCAGTACACCATTGCCCTGGTCACCCATGGCTTTGGATAACAGCTGTCCTTTGGTGACTTCTTTCCTATAGAAGGAGGCTCATTTTATTCAGGTACCAGCTAGGTTGACAGATTCTGAGGATGGTGGAAGAGCCCATGGTATGACTGGCCTGGAGCTCTGACCTCCCCCTTAGAGATGAGCCAGTCCATGACCTCACAAGCTCAGAAACACCCAACACTTCCAGGCTGGACTACAGCCCCTTCTCTGCTCCCAGCCACTCATGCACCGCCATGTGTTCAGACTTCCAGGCTCACCTACCACACACACAGGCTTGAGGACTTTCTGATAACAATCTGCCCTCCAACTGATGTCAACACCCAAGCTGATAGGAAAAGCACGGGGAGCAGAGTCCATATCTGTTGTTGGAAGAGCAGTGTGGCCACAGTCGTAAAGAAAAGACAAAGCCAGTTGTGTTGTGGCAGCAAGGGACTACATGTCTGCTCCCAGCAGGGCCAAGGGTGAGAAAGGAGGTCAGCCACATTTTGATTTCATTTCTGTTTCTCTCCAAATTCCCTGGAGGATTTCTCCATGTGCATGGAATCCTCCTCCCCCGTATCACTGCGCACAGACACACCTCTTTACTCCTAACCCAGCTGCTGTCCTAACCACGACTCACTCAGCTCCATCAAGCAGCGTCAAGCTCATACAAACAGTGTTTACCCCAGTCTTCTCTGACTGTCAAACTCAGCCCCACCAAGAGCTATCCTCCGCAGGTGTGGCCCCTCTAAGGGACCTCACTGAGCGCACGTGGGGATGGAAGGTGACTCTAAGTGTGTTATTATAGCCTCCTCTGTAGCTGCTGCTTAACCCAAATAGGCAATTAGGAACTAAAATAATACAAGAGAAAGGTCTGTTGTAAACGTTAACCTAATGTTGTCATTAGCCAGACTGGGAATTAATTATTGATTGCATCAACTGATGGCGACTGAGAGTCAAGGATGTAATTTGATCCAGAGTTAATCTACTCAGTGCTTTAGCTTGGGGAGGAGCAAGTGAGAGTAAAGGGGCGCACACAGCGGAGAGAGTAGGAGGCAGAGCTCCCGACACAGTCCTTGGTGTGGGGAGGGGACTTGAAGATGAGCACAGGTACCACCTACTCCTTCCCACTCGAGCATGGTAGCCTTATCCCCAAAAGAGCCTGCACATCTCATTCCCGGCCTCTCTCCGCATACCCTGAATACCTGATGTTTTATTATTAAGTCTACCCTCTGAAAAAGTAGGTACAGCTTTATATGGTGTGAAATCAGTAGTGCCTGAAGTGACCCTATTTCCACCCAGCTGTCCAAGCTCCCTGCCACTGAGACACAGAATGAGCTAGAAGCCACAGAAAAATCTAGGAAGCTAAGAATGAATAGCTTGCAAAGTTTTGTTTATTTCGTATATTTTTCTCCGTATTTGAAGAATGGGGCTTATAAACTGTCTGAATAGCATGTCATTGTCTAAGGCTGCAGTTCCCAACTCCCAGGTTGCAGGTAGGGACCAGGCTGTGCCTAAGCCGGCTGAACAATGTCACTGCCTCAGCTCCTACTCCTCTCCCATCCCCACCTCCTCCCGGTCCATGGAAAAACTGCCTTCCATGAAACCAGTCCCTGGTGCCAAAAAGTTGCTGGTCCATGGCCTGTTAGGAACCAGGCCACACGGCGGGAGGTAAGCAGAGGGTGAGCAAGTGAAACTTCATCTGTATTTACAGTCCCTCTCCATCATTAGCATCACGGCCTGAGCTCCACCTCCTGTCAGACTCCCACATCCCCCTCTACACAATTTGTAGAAAAATTGTCTTCCAAGAAACCAGTCCTTGGTGCCAAGAAGTTGGGCCTCCTGGCCTAAGAGGCAACAGTCGACATATACAGAAATTGGCATATACAAATGAACTAAGAACGCTATGAAATTAATGATTGCTTCTTGGGCCACGTGGGGTTATAGATGGTGTTGGTGTGGAGTGTGCTCAGGCAGATCCAGCTTTGTCTCTAATCTCTGTATGATCTGGGGCCTGACTGGAGCTGTCTCAACTGTGGTATCTTTAGTGGGAAGGTGAGGACATCACCACATCTCAAGTCAGGCAGATTAATAAGATGATGTGAATGGAACCCAGCACGTTATAGATGCTCTCTACTCCTTGCCTCCCCTTTTCCCCAAACCATGACTTGTTACGTTGGTATCCACAGCCCTAGGAATAGCAGGGGGGAAGGGAGGAGACACAAAGAACAGCAAGGACCTATTAAGTGGCATTCACTTTAAATGAGGTGGGCAGGGGTTGACCCAGGAGACTGATACTAGGTTACTATCTTAGAGAAATAAGATGAACATCCCCTAAATGACACCTATTCAGATTGACAGTAACCCATTTACAAATTCCCCAACAAAAGAGTAACTGTATCTGTGGCACCCATAGCTTAGTGGATAGGACGCCAGCCACATACAGTGAGGCCAGTTCAAACCTAGCCTGAGCCAGCTAAAACAACAATGACAACTGCAACAACAACAACAAAAAGACTAATTGTATTAGATGCATGACCCTCCCTTTTAGCTCCTCTTTAACTATTCTAGATTGAGGCTCTCAATATCTGCCTTTATGACTTAAAGATTTCACAAATAGTCCTCAACATCCAGTGGGTACTATCTTACATAGATGTGAACATCTGCCTCCATCAGTCAAAACAAGGCTCTCCCACCTGAGAATTAAGACAGGCAGGCTCTGGGCTCTTTGCATAAAGGATGTTTCAAAAATTATAAGATGCTTCCATGTGTGTTCTGTGAGCAGGGTAGCGAAGGGAGGTGTCACCATCAGTCTCCAACAAGAACTCCACAGAGATGTGGAGGACACAGTAGATGACAGCCTGCCAGTCCTGACGAGTTTCCAGCCTACCCTTCCCATACTGCCTGTGACAACTCATCTCCACACATCAGACAAATGAATCCGGTTCATAAAACTGTGATTCCTCTTCACTGAGAGATGCAGAATGGATCTTACAAGTTCAAGATGCCACGTAACCCACCTAATCCCACCTAACCCAAATCATTGCTCCTTGAGCACAAAGGAACTTAAAATTCTGTGCTGTGTATCAAAATGGCTTTACTGCTGGGCAGGAATCTGTCCATCCTCAAGCAAGAAAGAATATATGTGAACACTTGGGGAGGTGTATTTCTCTATCCAGCCTGCAGCCTTCCTCATTCCACCACTGCCAATCACTGCACTCAACACCGCAGGAGGCTTCTTGTCAGCCACCTTCAGGGCACCCAGAGACAATGTCTGGACCACAAAATCTGTTCTGTAAACAGCCAAATCTCAAACAGGTCAGTTTAAAAAAAAAAAAAAAAACTCCCCTCCAAAATCCACAATTGTACAATGTTTTCTGCCCCCTCCACGAAGACAGCCAGCAGTAAACGGACAGTTGCCATATTTAGGCCATTGACTTAGAATGCACATGAAATTAAAATGTTCCTTAATGTGGCCCAGCTCTTCAGGGACTAACTCCATATCACATTGAGATTAGTGTGCATATTCAGATGTGTAAATAATCCTTACCTGCACTAATAAGCCACAAGACTCTACTCATAAAGAAACATGCATTTTAGTTCTGAATCAATGCAGGGGGAAAGAGTTAAGATTTAGCTCACAGAATAGCCCACATCACAAAGTCCCAAATGCTGGTGAGGATGTGGAGAAAAGGGAACACTTTCACACTGTTGGTAGGACTACAAACTAATACATCCTCTTTGAAAAGAAGTATGAAGAATCCTGAAAGAACTCAAAATAGACCTTCCATTTTATCCCATAATCCCATTACTAGGCATCAACCCAAAAGAAAAAAAAATCTCTTTATCATAAGGACATTTGTACTGGATCGTTTATCACAGCTGAATTTACAATCACCAAAATGTGGAAACAACCTAAATGTTCAACAACCCAGGAATGGATTAACAAACTGGGTATATGTATACTGGAATACTATTCAGCCATAAAAAAAGATAGAGACTTTACATCTTTTGTATTAACCTGGAAGGAGTTGAAACACAACATTCTTAGTAAAGTATCACAAGAATGGAAAAGCAAATATCCAATGTGCTCAACACTAATATGAAGCCAGTAGATGATCTAATACATGTCCACATAAGAGACATTCAATTCAGTTCAAGATGGGGGGAGTGTGCTCCATTTAATAGGCACAATGTAAGGGTATATGGCATACCTTCTGGGAAGGGGACACAACTACAACGGAGACTCTTCCCAACAAATGCAAACATTGTAAATTAATTGTACCCTCACATTAATCTGAAATTAAAAAAGCATTTAGCTCACAAATTGGAGAAAATATTAAATTTATTGAGAAACAGAGAATGCATAAGGCCATAAAAGGAGCCATGATGGTCCTAAAAAAAAAAAGCATCTGCAGTGAGAGAGTTTACATACAGATCTTACCATAACTTACAACAAGAAAGGCTATTCTTCCAGACTAAGAAGTGGAGACAGGAATAAAAATCACATCAGCAATGTATATTGCTCCCAGATTACAAAAGTAGAGTTTACAAGAAAGAATTCAGCCTGCAGGAATGATCAGTAAAAATGACCAGTTTTATACCACAGAAACTTGTAAAGATAAAGATAAAAACCAGCAGGGGGGGGGGGGGAAATGATTCACAAATAAACCTGTCTAAAAATAGAACTCCAGAGGACTTCCTGCTCTTTAATAGGATACGCTCAACTGAAATGAAATGAATTTACGGATGAAGCAAGGTAAGTTATTTGACAAAAGTAAAAAATGTTTTATGGTCATTGAGGAAACAGCAAAAACCAGTACAATAATCTACCACTGATAGAAGTTGTACTGGCCTGGGAAAGTACTGGACCTGCCATTGGAAGTTCACCATCTTGTGTGCCTGGTTTGTACCAGCAGGTAGTGCAATAGTGTAGCTAAGGCTGTATCAGGACTTAAACTTCAAATGGAGGATAATAAATGGATTAAGACAATAAAGTTTTATAAGTGCAAACCTAAGAGTATATTTTTTAATGGCTGCTATGAAATATGCTGGAATAGGGCCAGAATAATAAAACAAATTCTGGCCGATGCATCAGGACTTTGGTTATTTGGGCAAAGAACAGAGGGAGGGAGCTCACCCACAGGGCTGCCTTGCTCAATTCACACTCATGATCATGTAGGAATTGGGAACCCAACCTGGTGCTTAAGAGACAAAGGTGAGAAGTTTCTTCAGATGCTCACAGTTAGCTACCAAAGAAATTTTTAAAAAAATAAATAAATGTGCGATGTACAGTACAAGCCTGTGAGGCCAAGCAGGGGGCTTCTGTAGAGCTTGGAAGGCCTCTTTGCAGCTAGAATAGCCACGTGGCCAGGCTACGACCCTGAGAATGAAACAGAAGTCTAGTTTTACTTTCTTTTAGGGGTCTGGGATTGGGGACTTCTATGAAACTTTTTTGTGATATAAAAGGAAAGATTCAACTGCTATAGCCCTCCCTGGACTTTTTTTTTTTTTTTTAACCTTTTTTTCGTTTCTTTTTTTTTGCTTTGCGTTTTTTTGCCTTGTGTGGAGACATGAGCAGGAGGTGTAGCCGCTATCTTGCCACCATGAATAAAAGTCTATAAAAAGTGCAGAAATACAGTTTCTTGTACCCTCGATGAATCCCCAACAATTAAAAAAAAGCGCAGAAATAACACTGACATTACGATGTTCGCATTCTAATGTCACAGTTTCCCTGACTGCCGAACCAACACCAGCACCCGGTACCTCCTGATGTCTTGTTAAACACAAATGTCCACCCCCAATGTGTTTAGGCTTGCGGGTTGGTGCAGCCAGATGCATTCCTAGCCAATACGTCTTCTGAAGAGCCTATCTCGTGCTGTAACTCCACAAATCAAATGTCGACATTGGCACCTTATTGCTGATGAACTCCAAACTGCCTTCCCTTTATTTGAGATCTTTTTGGCCCTTCTTCCTTCTCACTCTCTCCTTCCAGCATGAGACCCTTCATAGCAGGCAGGATGAGCTCTCCACTCTCACTCCAGCTACAAGCTACATTTCCCCCCTTGAAAATCGTCTAGCCTTTGAAGGGCTACACAAATGCAGAAATGATGTATTTCTCTGTGTCCACCTGTTCTCCCCAGCTATGCGAACATGCTTACTTCTCTGGGTCTTCCCTGACAGCAACATCCTTCTGGGCACATCACAGAAAAAGTCACAGAAATGTCCAACAGGAGCGCGACTTAGCCAGATCTGCTCCAATTCCCTCATTTGAGTGACAGCTGAGACCCAACAAAGTAAAAGGACTCACTCGGGATATACTCATGCTGAAGTCTGAATAGGCCCAGAACAAGAGCTCCAGGCTGCTGGCTTCCCCATGAACACATTTTCCTCTATACCTCGCTGTCTAAAAGAAAAGTGCCAATTAGAGACAAAAAATAACAAAGCTGGCGATGACTATAAAGGGTGATTACATCTTTTCAGAGAACGTGAAAAAGAGCTGAGTAGAGGCTCCTGTGAGGAGCTTCTTCAGCCTCTAGTTAACTGCTGACTTCCTTGTATTGTTTCAGTAATGAACTCAGCGATGATCTGCAGAACACCCTTGCCCACAGGGACAGGAAAAGCAACGCCAGTCTCATCAGAAGACTGCTCGTGGTAGGGGTCCTTGGCAGGCTCTGAATCACTAGGCACGTTTCTCACTCACATCCATTTAGGTGCAACCTAACTGACGGTTTCTTGCAGCAAGCAGCTGTCAGCACCTGCAAAGACGCTGCGCTGGCAGCCCCTGGGCTCCTCACGTACCCAGGCCTTATAACTGAGTAAGGGCACACAGCATGGGCAGCATGCTTCAACCCCTCTCCTCTCTCTAACAGGCAGAGAACTGTGTTCGAAGCTGCTTTAAAGAATCAATTCTGGGAGATTTTGGAAGCCTACAACCCCTAAAATGAGTGATTTATCTGGAGGCCACTAAGAAGACGGAAGAAAGTGGCCAGTGGCCATACGCTGACTTTGTGGGGACCTTTTTTGCTTACCTGTGATGTGGGATATCATGAAAAGTATGCACAAACCTTTTTTTTTTTTGGTAATCAGCTTTCATTAGTGTTTGTGTATTTCTTGTGTGGCCCAAGACAACTATTATTTTTCCAATGTAAGGCAGACAAGGACAACCCTGATAGGTTTGCAGTCAGAATATCTTAACTTTTTGAGCTAGAAGGATTCCTGGAGATGATCTGGTCTGATCTCTTTATTTTAAAGATAGGGAAACCGGGGCCCAAAGAAGGCAAGTGACTGGCCGGTGGTCACACAGCCGAGGTGGTGGCAGAAGGGATATTCTGTCCCCTCTCCTGCTTCCTGGACACATGCACACAGCCACACCTCTCAGGTCGTGGCTCCCTGTGGTCAGAGTGTTGAATGTCTTTTGCAGCCCCTTGAAATGTCATGCTGCTTACTAGCAAGATATGTGAATTCCTAACAAGAGGTGAAGAAAGGCCATTTTTTTCTCTCCTTGATTAACTGGGCCCAGGGGCCTGCCTCCCTTTCCTGAAACATCATCTAAAAAGCAGTTTCACATATGCTGAGTGCAGGATTGCCAGCCGTTCTTGCTTAAATGCAGAAGAGGCACAGACAATAGACAGGATTAGCCACCCCAACTGATGTCATCTGTCTCAGTATCCAATGTGAGGTTTGCAAACCCTCCAAGCTTGTGGAATTATAAAGAATGAGAACTGAAAGAGAAAGGAATGCTGAGAAGCAAAGGCTATCCAGAACCAGACCCCTAAAGAGTAGTGTTAACAGACCCAGTGTCAATAAAGAATGACAGCCGGGCACAAGGATGACACATCAAGCAATTAAAAGGCCGTGGAGGACTTACAAACGGCACTGAGACATGGGAACGTCGAGTTAAAAATTCAAACCACTTTGACCCGCCTGGTGTTCCAGGCCTATCATTTTCCAGCATCTATCTTAGAATGCCGGAGGCCACACCTCAAATCCAGGCTGGCTGCGTGGCTATGTGACCAGGACAGATATCCAGAGCCCCAGGCTGGGCATGTAGTGCTCCATGATCCCTGTCTGGAAATTCTTAACTGCATCTTTGAAGTGCTGTTTCTGATGGGAAAGTAGAGCGAGCACGGGCACCTGAGGGCCCAGCACTGGATCCCTGCTCCCTAGGATGGCTTAGCTGGCCCAGCCTCTGCCACCTCACCCTGTGATAGATCCTGCCTCCTGGCTGAGGTAGCAATGGTATCACTTAGACTGGGGACAGGGGTGGGGCTGCAGGTGTTCATTCTGCCATCACTCTCTGCTCCTCATGGGAGGACACATACAGACAGGAAAACTAGGAAGTTCGGAGTGCATCTCAGAGCAGGGTATGGTGGCAGCTGTTACCATCCCAGACTGACAGCACCGTAGCCATGCAGTAGATATCCCAGCAGCAGGTGGGAGCCTCTGCGTCTCCCAGTCCAGGTCCCAAACTCTTCCCATCACATAGATTGCAATCACTTAAGAGGTGCCAGTCGTCCGTGAGTACAGGCTGCCTCCCAGGACCCTGGGTGGTCACAGCACACTGGTCTGGAAGCTTTCCTGGAAGCTGGTGGGCCATACTCCAAGTCACAAGAGGGCATCCCCAGGCTCTTCTGAGAGTCAATACTGGCCCTTTCTGTGTGATCAAAAGAGAAGTAACAACGAATATTGTCTCCGCATAAAGAAAACATACTGATTTGGGATTGTTTAATCTGCTGAGGAAGCATTTGAAGAGTTGACACTATGTGGATACAATTACCTAAAGCAGTGGTTCTCAACCTGTGGGTCACAACCCCTTTTTAACAATGAAAATACATTGCATCATTAGGAAGGTTGAGAACCACTGACCTAAAGGATAGTGGTGAGTTCTGGTTTTTTCCCTATTGATCACAAAAGGCAAAGCAAAAGAAAATGAATTTAACTTTTAGCCAGGAGGCAAAGATGTGGAATTAACTCAAGCGTCCATCAATTCATGAGTGGATTAACAAAATGTGTTGTATTTTATGCTATGGAATACTACTCAGCCATGAAGGAAGATGAATTAAAGCCTTTTGCAACAATTTGGATGGAACTGGAGACCCTTACCTTACGTGAAGTGTCTAAAAAATGGAAAAACAAACAGCACATATACTCACTATTACCGATAAGCACATGTGTGCACAGAGCGAAGTAAAACTCAGTGGAAATCAAGTAGAGGGGAGGGGGAAAGAGGGGATGACAAAAACTTACCTAACAGGTACAAGGAGCACCACCGGGCACACTTAGAGCCCCGACTCAAGCATAACATAAGTGATCCATGTAACCAAAACCATGTGTGCTCCCGCAATATTTTGAAATGTAAGAAAAAAAAAAAAACACTTTTGGCCAGGAAAGATTTAACACATAGAGATAGTTCCTAGAACAGGTAGTTATCTGGTTAGAGAGGTGCATACAGAAGTAGCTGTAGACGCCTGTGAACAGATTTGGGTTTGAAGTCTTTGACTAGCTATTTGACCTTGTCAACTTTCCTTCTTTTGAAAGTCCACCTGCAAAGCCAGGACAGTAATACATTCCTGATCATTTTGCTTTATGAAATCAGCCAGAGCTCAGCATTCAGTAATTTTTTGTGTGTTTTAATTGAAAACACCCTATTATAGGACAAAGATCATGGATTTGGGGATCTGGCAGCTATGAGTCAGAAACCCAGATCTGCCACTTTATCGGGCTGGCTTCAGAAAGAGATGACTGACACTCAATTGTGTCCTATAAACATGGGGTAATGCTATCTATAACACAGAATTGTTTGGAATGTTAAATGAGATAGTTTTTAATAGACAGATTGATAAAGAAAGTGTCTGGAAAGCAGTTGGCCCTCAACAAATTTTCTCTCATCTGATTACACAAGCGTGCACACACACATACACACACAAATAGCTTTAATCAGTAACAGAAAGTAAAACATTGATGAATGCTAAATCTCTCTCTCCTTTTTTCTTTTTTGCAAGGTGTGTGAAAGTCGTGAACATGTGTGGAAACCCAACTTTTTTTCTTTTTGGAGACAGTCTCACTTTTTCACCCTCAATAAAGTACGTGGCATCATAGCTCACAGCAACCTCAAACCCTTGGACTCAAGTGATTCTCTTATCTCAGCCTCCCAAGTAGCTGGGACTACAGGAACCTGCCATAATACCTGCCTATTTTTAGAGACATGGTCTCACTCTGGCTCAGGCTGGTCTCGAACTCTTGAACTCAGGCAATCCGTATGACGTGGCCTCCCAGAGTGCTAGGATTATAGGCATGAGCCACCACACCCAGCCCCCCAAGATTTTTTTTATTTACTTAGAAACAATACTGACTTTAAGGAAAATGAAATACCTAACCTAGCAAAAGAAGAGTAAGCATCAGCCTAAGTGATGATCTTGGTCACTGTGGTGTCCCTACCTTGGGACAGTGGCTATGTTTGGGCTTCACTCTGGAGCACAGCCTCTGAATGTGCTGCCCTCAAAGATGGCAGGCATCAATTCCACAACCTAAATCCCAAATGCAAGCCTGCAGAATCCTTCCTATGGCACATCTGCACCTATCTCTTCCTTCCATTGGGAGATGAAATGTTAACTCACTATATTTACTTTTAATAAAAAGGCAAACTTGAGCTATAATGTGTATTTTAAACTAAATTCTCTTAGGACATGGACCCACCAGGGAATTGGTTACAAATGGTTTTTAGCGGTATTTGGTTTAATGAACATTTAACCAAAGAAAGAAAATTGCTGTATGCATAATTTCTTTTTTCTTTTAACTACTGAGTACTATAAATCCAATCTGTCATTTCTTTTTAACTACATTTGCCATAAAACCACTTATTTTATGGCTGCCGTGACATAAGCGCGCTGTTTCACCTTATGATTAATAAAGTAATTACCACCAGCTCTAATATTCTCAGCAAAAAGGCTGGGCTTTAGTTATTTCTGTTGCACTAATAGGTTTTCTAAAGCAACATGGCCCACATGGAAGGCGGCCTGCTGAGGCCTGCAGAATGCATTTTCTAATGTACATCGTCAAAATCAATTGATAAATTACGTCAGTCTGGGTTAGTCATCATACAGAAAATATCATTAGAAATGAAAAGGGAATGAAAGGATGTAGGCAGGGTTAATTTGTTTTTCATTGTTGATTTATGCTATAGAACTATTCTTGTAGTCAATTACCAAAATACAAAATGCCAGGGAAAATAAATATAAAAATTCTGGAAAAGAGTCTATTACAAAGAGGTATGGGGTAAACAGACAAGAAGGACAACTCTTTTGAAACCAGCATCCTGTGGAGTCAACTAGAAAGCACATTTCTGACTTGTATACAGTGTCCTTGGAGGCTGGCCAAGTGCAGAATTGGACCCTGGGCTCCATTACATCCTTCCTTCCAAAATGTGTTTCCTTAGCGTGTCTTTGAGGACAGCTCAGGGGTGCAGGTCACTGCAAGGGTGGGCTGGGAAGAGAGCCACCATGATCCGAGGAGTCTTGGGGTTGGCTTCTCTTGGAAACTTCAGGATACTGACCTCATTCACGAGGAAAACTCAGGGCCCTTTGTGGTTGCAAAAATAAAAGTAAAAACTTGCATTTACGTATGGGCATTGCTGAAAAACAAACCCTCTCTATTTTTAGGGCTTGCCTTGGAAATCTATTAAAGAAATGTGATTCTTGGGACAGGATATAAATCTTCTTATGAGCCTTAAGATCATCAACTCCACTGCCCTTCATCATCAGTCATTCATTCATCCCACGAACACTTAATGCTATTTCAGGCCTGGGCCTGGCCCTGGGAAGACAAAGTTTCTTGTTTAAGAAGCGCATAACTTCTCATAGATATTCGTTTAGGCTCTGGAGTTAGATAAACCATTTCCAGATTTCACTACTTATTAGCTAAGTTATTTTTTAAAATGAGGGTATTAATTGTATCTACCTCATAGGGTTGGTGTGCTGGTGAAAGAGCTAAAGACGGGGTCTGCTTCATTATAAGTGTTTGATAAAGAGAAGGTATCATTAGTATTGAGATCATGCCGCTGATTGAGGACTAAGCAGAAATGTACTTTGAGCTGTTTCTCTGGTGCTAGAAATGAACTTAAACAGGGTCATTGTAGATATCTTCTTAGAGTCTGCCTGGGATCCATAGCATTGACCTACAAATAGTATTCTCAGATCAGAGAAAATTAGAAATTGATAGAGATGGAATAAGACATCAATACTGGTCAGCCCAGGGCTCCATCAAACTGCCCAAACCAGAAAGACCCTGTTAGGAACACTGGATGCTTTTTCTTTCTCTTCATTTCCTCCTTGCCTTCCTCTTGCCCTCTTCTTTCCTCTTGTCTCCTCCCACTTGCCTTTTCCGACCTTGTCCTCTCCTCCTACACTCCCTCATTTGGCATCCCCTCAGACTCTGAAGTAGTCTGAATATTTGTGTCCTACCAAAACTCACAGCTTGAAATCCTAATCTCAAGGTGATGATAAGAAGAGGTGGAGCCTTTGGGGGGTGATTGGGGCCATGGGTGTGGAGCCCTTGTGAACCATTTCAGTGTCCTTACAAGAAGGCTAGAGAGCCCCCTCGCCCTTCCACCATGCCAGGACACAGCAAAAAGATGCCATCTCTGAAGCAGAAAGTGAGCCCTTGCCAAACACTGGATCTGCTTTGATCTTGGATTTCCCAACCTCCGGAACCATGAGGAGTAAATTTCTGATGTTGTTAAGCCACCCAGTTTGTGGTATTCTGTTACAACAACCCAAACAGACCAAGGCAAACTCCCTTCCATTTTCCATAAGGAAATGATGGTGCCTCTGATGGTTCTGAATAATCCCTGTCATCCTTCAAGAGCCAAATCAGCATGAATTAAGAGTCAATTGCTCAAAAAAAAAGTAAGTATAATTCACAGACACAGATTTCTCAGAGCTGCTGCCCAGCCTGCGTCTTTAGGTGGAAGTTTTGTTTCCTTCATCAGGTGAGTTGGGAAGGGTGGAGTGACCTGCTCAAGACTGTGCAGGTGGGACATGAATCCAGCCTCTTTTCTAGGGATTGGGCTCTCCAGCTAACTTGCATCTCATGGTAACAAGTGCCCCTGGGTCACTGAATCCTTCATTTATTAACTATGCTTTTCCTATGTTTCAGGTGCTCTTTTAGAACATTTCACATGGACTTACTCAGCCAATAGGGATCTGCCAAAGAGCAGTGTTTCTGGGAACACCTGGGCATGCAGCTGAACTTGCCTTTGCTTTCTTTTTTCCCAAAGAAAACCCATAGGTTTTCTCAACAAAACCTAACTCAGTTGTGTCTTTAGCCATCTCCCATTTGCTAGTTTCTAAATGGCCCTTGTTCAGAAGAGGCCCCAGTCATAGAGTGAGTTAGTAGTAGTGCTTAGGGATAAGATACAGCAGGTGAACTTTCAGGAGCCCCTGAGGGTCTGCTCAGAGCAAGGGGGCATAGGTGGGGGGCTGGACACTTGTACTCCAGATGCTATGCTCGCTGCCTTGGCCTGGCCCAGCAAGTGTGAAGTAGATGGAGGAGCCTGCTCTTGCACAAGCCCAGTCTCAGGCCATCCACAGCTTAGGGGCTAGACAACTTGGTGCTGGGGCCCAAATTCCCCTACAGCCCCTTGAACGGCTCAGAGGTTCTCCCCTGCTGTGTACTTGTGGGTCTGACTATCCCATCATGGCATCAGTGTTTTGGTGAAGGTGAAATCTAATTGAGGTGAGTAAACCAAAAACTCAAGACAACTATAAGTAACACAGGGAAAAACAAAGGATATGGTATTCTGTGAGTGTTGATCAGGAAGGAGGAAGATTCATGTAAGTTAAACATGAACAAAAGACAGGCCTTATCTGATGGAGTAGACTTTCAAAGCCGGGCATAAATGGAGTAGGAGAAGAAGAAAGTAGCAAATCATCACAAATATGTCTTCTCAAATTTTTAAGTGGAAGTGCCACAGAGGTCCTTTTTTCAGAGTTGAAAACAAAGAGACATTCTGGAGTTATACTTGACCTTAGTGCAGAGGGTCAGAGGAAGTTCTTCAAATGTCTTTCCTGATCCATTTATAAAAGTTCTTAACATTCCTCATAATGTGGAATAATAACTCTGTAAGGCAGGGAAGGAATGAGAGAGAGAGAGAACCTGGAGCTGGGAAATGTTTGTAAGCAGTCTTAAGCACACCTGTCCTAAAAGCAAGTCTCCAACTGAGGCAGTCTAGCCAGAAATGTGGTGCTTCGTGCAATGGGCCAGACAACTCTGGAAAGGGGGAAATGCAGAAGATATGTGTAAAAGGAAGAGGATTCAGACCCATAGGAGATGTGGAGCAGATAGAAGCCAGGGGAATTTAGGAAGTGGGTCACCCAACATGGAGACCTACCTTGAATGGCTTATACACCTGGGCTAGAACATCAGTCCGCAGCCTTTTTTGGCACTAGGGATTGTTTTCCTGGAAAACAGTTTTTCACAGATTGGTGAGCAGGGGGATAGTTTGGGGATGACATGTCTACCTCAGATCACCAGGTATTGGTTTCTCATAAGGAGCACAACCTAGATCCCTCACATGCACAGTTTACCATAAGGTTCGAGTTCCTAATGCCCTGGCTGGTATAACGGGAGGTGGAGCTCAGTGGTGATGTGAGTGACATGGAGCAGGTCTGAATATAGATGGACCTTACTCTCTCACCTCCTCCTGTGCACCCTGGTTCCTAACAGGCCACAGACTGCTACCAGTCCGTGGCCTGGTACTTAGGGACCACAGATTTAGAGGGTGAGATGAATTATGTCTTAAGTTTTCCCACTGTGGTAGCCTTCAAACAATGTCCCCCAGTAAACTGCACATATCAGTATTCACACCTGTGTGCAGTTCCT
This sequence comes from Loris lydekkerianus, assembly GCA_963574355.1. Taxonomy (NCBI): domain Eukaryota; kingdom Metazoa; phylum Chordata; class Mammalia; order Primates; family Lorisidae; genus Loris; species Loris lydekkerianus. The sequence continues at coordinate 103,060 of CAUYPK010131082.1, read as the reverse complement.
CCCACGTGGGAGCTGAGAACTGGGGGTTGGAGACTGCAGGGCTAGAAGGTTCTCATCGTGAAGCTGGATCTCCAGGACATCCAATTAGAGCCATCCTTAAGACTAGGAACAGCGGAAGAAAATATACAAAGACATTCCATGCTTGAAAGTCATGCAGTCCCTAGAAAAGATTTCTCTAGGTTATCAGAGTCCAATAGAAACTCTACAACCACCCAGCTTTGGAGGATGGTAAAGTCTGTTTGGCAGGAGACAGGACAGGATGACCTTCAGAAGTCCCTTCTACCTGGTGATAACGTGGGCTGCTGGCCACATTGTTGCTAGGAGGAGGGACCATACCCGCTGTCTCCTAAGAGGAGTAGTTCACATGCCACTTTCCCTGTAATACATGAGAAAAAGCAGAATGACGAGTCTGTGGGCAGAAATCCAATTTTATAAGGATTTCAACGGATGCGAATTGTTTCCTGGATTAGGGCTAATGACAGCTAATAGGCCAGTGCTGGCTAAGGCAGATGACCTAGCAGCAGTTTCCTATTTCTGTTGGCCATAATCACAACTCTCATCTGCTATTTTCATCCTCCTCCCATATTATTGGCAACACAGCCACATTTTCACACGCCTGCTTCTCCCAAAGGACGTCAGCATGCCTACTTTACAGAGGTGCACAAAAACATAAGCACTCCCTCAGCAGACTAATGGGACATGAACCTGCACAGGCCTGAGCTTACTACCCTACCGGACTGCTCCAAGATATATGCACCATCCAGTCTGGTTGCTTCAAAAGCAAAGGAAATGGAGTTGCTTTAAATTGATGAACTGACAAGCTTCTGAGTAATGGTGAGTCACTGCTCCATATTTCACGTAAACCTCAGACGGGGAGCTGGCTCCCGCGGCAGCTCTTTTTGGGTCATAAGAATTCATCACAGGATTGCTCATAGCCCTCAACCCCAGCTAAGATGGAAAGCTGGACCAGGCCAAGGTCAGCGACGTCCATAGAAAGAGGCTGCCGTGCATCAAAAAGATGCTTCCGAGGGCAAACACATCAGGCCCTGTGTTGGCAAAGCAATGAGATACAGGGGAAAGGAGTTCTGAGAATATGAAAAAAAGAACAAAAATTCTTGCTTCACTACAAAGGATTTGGATGCTATAAAGAACCCCATAGTGGCCTCAGGCCAGACATCATCTCCAATTAACCTGAGCCCTATTTTCTTCCCATCATCATATCATCTCTCTCCCTGGACACTCCCCCACCTCCAGCTCTATGTAAGTCTAGAAAACTCCAGCTCATCTTTCAAGAACCTGCAGAACATGACTTTACTTGGGATTCCTGCCTCAGTTTCCCCAGAATAGTTCAGCTTGCGTTACAGTTTTTACCACAATGCACTGCAAAGGTCTGTTATCATCTCCTCCAGTAGATGGTGATCACCCCCAAAGCAAAAACGGGTTCTCATTCATCCTTACACTCCTAATTATGGGTGTAGTGCTCAATAAATAACTTTTGGATAAGGAGCTGTGAGTGAATAAATAGATAAGGGAGGGGGAGATGGAAAGAAAAGAGGGTGGAGAGAAAAAAAGAAGGAAGGTTTAGCTTTCAGCTCAGCAAGATACTTTCTTAAATCAGATGTGATGATACTGGCTCCATTGTACTAGAATAGAGCAAAGAGCAATTAATATTGTAATCTGCTTTGAGTACTTTTGATAAGGCTTTACACTTTATGTGCTTTACTTACAAGGAAAATAAAAAGACTTGGTAAAAAGACTCAAAGAATGAGTTTAAGATGAGGTGATCTTGCAGATAACATGCTCCTGAAACCACAGCTGCCTGCCTGCTTGGAGACCTCAGTCTTTTGCCTGTCCATTCCAGTGAGTCAGAGCAGACAGGAAAGGTGCCCTTCTGTCCTCCACTTTGATCCCCCAGGGGTGCTGGGAGACTCCCCCAGTTGAAAGCTTCTGAGGGACTCTGACAGGTTTCCAAGTGCCTATGTCACTGCTGTCAGGCTCGGCTCAGACCTTCCCAGAGAGATGAAATGAGGCCACAGAGGTGGTTTGGAAGACAACACCAAAATGCTTGTATCAGAGGGAGGGTGCATAATACCGCAGCCCCTTTAGTTTGGGAGCCTTGTTTTCTCCGTGTCTGAATGAGTTCACCTCTTCCCTCACATCCAGTTGGAGTAAGCGTGTTACAGAGGCATTTCTGCTCACAAGATCTATCAGAAAGGCAGAGATGGTTTTGGAAAAACCAAGGAGAGTCTTTCTATCACTTAGCTGGATAACCGTGATGCTGGAAGGTAGCAGGTAACTCAATGAAGTCACAATGAAGTCAAACTCAATGAAGCCAGATGAAGAGCAATAGCCAAAGTTTTTCTGGCACCTGGATGAAGGCGGGCTGAGACTCAAGAAGCCTTAGCCCTGAAGGACAAGAGGGCTTATCTTTTAGGTAGAGTAGGAAGGGGAAGAGCATTACTTTTGTATACTAGTGACTATTGCCAGGTACAGTTGATGATGCCAGGTAGAGTTCCAGCTGGTTTCCTGCTGAGGCTGTTTTGTTCATTTCTGCCTTAGCCTCTCCTGGAGCCATCGTGTCCACTAGTTCTTCATTCCTTCCGGCTAGGTGTCGGAAGAGGGTGGTTTCATCAGAGGTCACTGAATGGCCAAGATGCATTGTCTTATGCTCAAAATAGAGCAGCCTATGCTTGCCCTGTTTTTGGAGTTCCTCCGACCTACCTCTCAGATGTGAGGGTGCAGCTTGAGAAGAAGAAAAAGTGGCTGGGATTCACACACTTCCAGTGGGATTTGTGGGTGTTGGGGGGGGAGGAAAGCAGGAATTGTGATGGTTAATTTTATGTGTCAATTTGGCTGGGACATGGGGTGCCCAGGTATTTGGTGTTTTGGATGAAATTAACATCTAAATCTGTAGAGTTTGAGTAAAGTAGATTGTCCTATAACGTGGGTGGATCTCATACAATCAGTTGAAGGCCTGAATAGAACAAAAACACTGGTCTCACCCAAGTGAGAGAGTTCTCTAGCAGACAGACGGTCTTCAGACTTCATCTACACACTGGTTCTATGGGAGACTTCCCGCAGACCGGAACCAGAACAGAGGAGTGCGAGTGAGAGCCCATTGGTAAATTCTCAGAAAATTTGCGAACTAGTTGCTAAGTGCAGCCATTTTGAGAAAAGAACACGTGACCCCATTTCAGGGTGGGCAAGGGACTTAAAGAGAAACTTCTCTAAAGAAGACAGACGCAAAATCTACAAACACATGAAAAAAAGTGCATCATCCTTAATCATCAGAGAAATGCAAATCAAAACTACTTTGAGACAGATAAGCTTTTGAAGGAGAAAAATGTAAGGCCAATTGGGTCAAAGTTGGTACAAGCAACTTATAAAGTGGAGGTGGCAGAGTCCACTAAAGGGAAACATATATATGCCTGAGAGAAATAATGCTACTTGTGCACATTATCCATGCATAACAATAAAAATACTAACGACAGAGTAACAAAAAAACGTAAATTATCAAGGCTTTACGCCAGACGCTGTTCTGTGCCTTATTAAAATTTAACTCATTCTCCCAGCAATCTGAGGAGAGGACTGTGGTGGTGATGAGGATGATGACACTGACCTACAGTGATGACGGTGTAGATCCATATTACAGAAAGGGAACCTCAGGCTTACAGGAACCAGGAAAATGAGTTGAGGCTGTCTGACTCCAGAGCCTGTGGTACTTCATGAGATTAAAAATATTGCAAGCCATTGCCAAACTTGCCTTCCCCAACCACAGCTGAGATTATTTGGAAGGTAAATAAAGAAAAGGAGAGGAGCCCAGTAAAAAGGCTGTTTCAGTAGACATCGGGTTCACACATAGGATGTGGGAAGTGCACAGACAAATGATCAGTGATAGTTATGCTGGGAAGTAACCGTAAATGAAATGAGTCCAAGTCTTTAAGGGCATTTCTCTGCTCCTGTAGCTCTTAGAGCTTGTTGACGAAGAGCTCCATGTAGGCTTCCCTCGTCCTTCTCTGCCACACTACCTTTCTCTTGTTCATAGTTGAGTGAGGATGAAGAAAGTGGGCCATTCAGAGAGCTGACAGATTAAACTATGTGGTCAATGGCATCAATTTTGGTCCAAAAAAAGTAAAAAAAAGAACAAAGTGGTAGCATTAGTATAAAAGGCCCTGTTTTAAAAGTGTGAGGTTTGAATAGGGGGAGAAATACATATGACCTTTGAACAATATGGGTTTCAACTCCTTGGTCCACAGACACACAGATTTGCTTCCACCTCTGACATCTCAGACAGCCTGACCAAGCACCCCTCTTCCTCCTCCTCCTTAGCCTACTCAGTGTGAAGATGAAGAGGATTGAAGACCTTCCTGATGATTCATTTCCTTAAAGAATAGTAAATACATTTTCTCTTCCTTATGCTTTTCCTTTTTTATTTTTTTGAGACAAAATCTCACTGTGGTGCCCTGGGTAGAGTGTCGTGCTATAGCTCACAGCAACCTCAATCTATTGGGCTTGAACAACAATCTTTCCTCAGCCTCCCAAGTAGCTGGGGCTATAGGTGCCTACCACCAAGCCCAACTAATTTTCCTATTTTTAGTAGACAAAGTGTCTTAGTCTTGCTCGGGCTGGTGGTCTCAAACTTCTGAGCTCAAGAAGTCCACCAGCCTCAGCCTCTCAGGGTGCTAGGATTACAGGCCTGAGCCACTGTGTACAGCTATGATTTTCTTAATGATACTTTCTTTTCTCTAGCTTATTTTATATAGGAATACATCATGTAATATACATTTAATACGTAAAATATGTATTGATAAACTGTTATTGGTAAAGCTTCTATTTAACAGTAGGTTATCAATAGCTAAATTTTAGGGGAATTCAAAGTTATAGTTGGATTTTAGGTTGTGGGGATAGGATGTCAGCATCTCTAACCCCGACATTGTTCAAGAGTCAATTGCAATGTATTTTCTAGCAGGGTTTCTCAGATTTGCACTACTGCCATTTCAGGCCAGATCATTCTTGGTTCTGAAGGGCTGTCTTACGCATTAGGGGATACTTAGCAGTATCCTCAGCTTCTGCTCACCAGCTGCTAAGTGACACAGTTACAAAACCAAAATTACCAAATGTGCCAGGACGAATGTTTTAGACATACTTAGCAGGGTATTTTTACCTCATTATTTATAATTATTATTACTTCTTATTTGTGTGGAGCAATCAAAAGATCTGCAGACAGCAGCAAAGGGGGGATTTAAACAAAGCCTGGGAAACCCATGCTGCTAAGACATCATGGAAATTCCACTTCGTCAAATATTAGCGGTACACAGTTAAGATTCAAGTTATATGGATGGTAAAAACCCCAACAGTGAAAAGGAGAAGGGGTGGCAGAGTCCAGGTCTGAATCTTAAATGGGTAACATGAAGTTAATGATCATGCACAAGAAAAGACATCAGGAAAAAAATTGTTGAAAGAAAAGAACACGCTTATGGCAGCCCATCTTCTCCAAAGCCATAAGGAACTTGAAGAAGAGTGTAATCAGAGACAGAGTTCACAGAAAGGTCCAGGAAAATGAGAACCCAGATGACGCTTTCGCTTTGAGCCAAAGGGAATGATTAGCTATCTCAGAGAGAGGGCTCTGGAAAGGGTATTTCAAGCCACCATCTCACCATTTGGCGTCCTAGAGCAGTCCTTAATTACAATAATGGAATGGGAGAGTTAATGTATATTTTAACATGTGTGGGTCACTAGCAATTACTATCAGCACAGGTGATACTTCTATGGCTGCATTCAGTGAAGAAAGAAAGAATAAAACCCAGGCCTTCTGAGTTGTGAGTGCTACCCAGTCAACCATGCTGGCCAAATCAGGCCTCTCATGTCTCTTTGTAACATATACTATTCACCCAGCCTGGAGTCTTCAATGACAGCTTTTCATGTGTCCCAAGCTGATCAAATGCAGACCCTAGTGATGGTTCAGCACTACTTGCCCTTACTGAACAGACAGAAAATGTTTCCTTCTCATCCATCTGGCATACAAACTCTGCTGCTTCAGTTAGGCTTTTAATGGAGTGTCCTCCAAATGGCACATCAGAGGGAACGTTTTCATCTGAAGAACAGGTGTAGAAGGAAGCTACTTGTTCAGCAGCAACCCTGGCTTTTGGGGATATGTAAAGTCTCGGTTCTGAACAAAAAGGGATGAGAAAGAAAAAAAAAAAAAAAAGCTTTTGCTGGTATTCTAAACACCTCTTAGTTTCCTTTGAGTCAAAGCCACTAATTATGCCAGCCAGGCTGAATGAGGAGGACTGGTTTTGTGATCCCAACCATTGTTCAGAAGGGCTGAGTTCACCAATGCATTTTATCAGGTATAGAGAATTTGAAGGGAAAAGTCTGAGTACTTATTATCTCTTTGTTTTCTTAAACAGTGCCTATTTACAAACTTTTCACTAGTGAGTAAAAACATTTACTGGCAATAAAACACAGTAGTGTTTCTGAATGTTAACCTCTCCCCCTAAAACACAACAAAGTGCTCTGAGTTTTTAAGACTCAGTGCACTGGTTGTTTTGCTTTGTTTTGTTTTTTTGCTCAAACACAGGGTGAGGTGACAGAAAGGAAAGAAGAAAATAATTGGAAATATATATTTTTAAATATATTAGGAGAACCAAAACATTTATATTTTCTCTGGACCCTGCCTCTGTAAAGAACCATGCTATAAAGATATTACCTAGTTTAAGCTGGTAAATATCTAGAATGGTATGGAAATATAAATAGTAAATAACAAGTGAACAAGATAACAAGTGAAGTCACAGTTTTTTCTACATACCTTGTATATTCTCTTAATAACTTTTGGTAAGTAAATACATACTGTGACGTCTTCTTTAGCATCAAGAACACTGAAATTAATCTTGATGAAAAGCTGTGATTTATGTAAACAACTAACTATCCAAATGCCATTTTCCCTTGAGGGTTAAAATTTTAAATCTTGCTCTCTGTGTATTTATTTTTCTTAAACTTTTACAATTTATTTCTTAGTTCTTTTTCTTTTTCTTTCTTTTTTTTTTGTCAGCTTTTATCACAATTAAACAGATCTAAGAACTAAAAGGTAACTTTTTACAAAACAGACTCTCCTAGCTGGTCAGATTTTAGGGAGGATTCATTTTAATTAGTTAAACTGAAAGCCAAAGAGCTATGAAAATAGAAAAATAATATTCCCTGTTTTAACTTCCACAGCATAATTTTCAAATCTCAAGTATTTTGGTGGTCTCAAGTGTCTTGTTGGACATACTACATGACTCTTATCTCCAGAGACCTTTTATCCCCACCTGCTGGAAGCATGAAACATGACTGGGCCCAAGACAATCATTGACAAATTTCAGGAAGAAAAAATATTTACACAAGTTAGATTTTCAAATCACCACTTTAAGCTATATCATTCAGTACTTTGTTTCTGTCACTGAGTTAGTTCCTGACTCTAATACTCTTTGTTTTGTAATTGTTACAAGGTTTATTCTTTTCTATGTTTAAAAATTGGCCACAAGATTTCATCAAAACTGTCAAGCATTTATTTTGCAAACCAAATAATGTAAATATATTATAGCCTAATAGCTGTCAAATCGTGGGCCTTAGGAAAGACATTGATATGGAAAGATCGCATATCTTGAACATGATATACATTTTTAGCATATACAAAATTGATGCTGGGGTAATACCCTCAAAAGTAAGGTTAGAGTTCACCACTTATAAGTAAAAGTGGAACAGAGGACACTAGAGGCTGGGAAGGGGTGGGGAAAGGAACAGGTACAGATCAATTTGTTAAAGGATACAAAATTACAGCTAGTTAGGAAGAGTAAGTTCGAGCATTCTATAGCACTGTAGTTAGTTATAGTTAACAATAATACATTGCGGTTTCAAATACTAGAAAGGGGATACTGAACATTCCTATCACAAAGGAATGATAAATTATCCTGATTTCATCTCTATACATTATGTGCAGGATAAGTATACTTAAAAATAAATCTTTTTAAAAGTAAGATATTCTTTTTAAAGAATAGCTTTCTTCTGAGAGGGGAGGGAACCCTCTCTTCTTTCAGCTGCTTCAAGGGGATCCAGAAACAAAAAACAGTTGCCTTGAGTTTACTTCTGTTTCATAAATTAATTGCCATTGTTGATTGTTCACTAATTTACCTTTTTTAAAAAGTCCTAAATACCTTCCAAAAAAAGATAGTTACATGTTGATGGAGATATTCTTGAATTGAATATGTAAACTCTTGCAGATTGTTGATATAATTGGACATAATAAATAATTTAGTGGAATCCTAAGAAAGCCTATTGAAGGTCAAAATCAAGTTCCATAATGGGCATAAAGCCTTCGCCTTTTGGTTAAGCCTTTCCACGTCTCAGTGATGTGTAATGATAGCAACACAGCCCCAGTCGGAGATTTTTTTAAAGGAAGAAATTATCTGCCCATAATTCACTCTTCTTTTAAACTAAACAGTATTTTTAAATTTTTCCTAAGAAAATATTTAACATGAGAGAATAGTTTTTCCTAATATGCTAGATTTTTTCCCTAAGTACTCTCTGAATGGCTGTGGATTGGTAGTATGTCATTTTGGTTAGTAAACCATTTGGGGGCTAACATTTTAGAATCTTAAATTATAAATTTCTTCCAGCATTTTTTTTTTAATTTTTTTATTGGGGGTGGGGGGTTGTAGTTGTCATTGTTGCCTGGGAGACCCAGGATGGGTTCAAACCCACCAGCTCCGATTATGTGGCTGGTGCCCTAGCCGCTGAGATACAGGCACTGAGCATTTAAATAGGAAAGCAATAGAAGGCCTTGGCCAAAAGTTTGCCACCACGCAAAAGCATATTTTATATGCTTATATATTATGCATATATTTTAATGAATTTAAGGCAGGTTTCTGGCAAATAAGTCAGTTTTTTGTTGTTAACTAATTATATATAAGCAAAAGTGAAAATGATTTAGTCATATTATCATTAATATATAACAAATGACAAAGCAATGGTATTATACTAATATTTTCAATATAAACTTAGTGAATGGTACTATTTGCAAGTACTATACTTGGCACGGGAGAGACCATAAACAAAAAATTTCAACATCTCCTATCCTCTTCCAAATCAACATTTAGTTCACACTAGGTGAACTAAAAGGTGAAAGTAAGATATTATAGTCTTTCTAAAAGCTCACTATCAGTTATTTTCCTTTAATTGGGCTTTCTTACATATTAAAGTACAAATTATTTTCATAAAACTAAAGAAACTCTCAATATCAGGCTATTTTCAGTAACTGGTCCTTCATAGAGGTTCGACAGATATTTATCAAATTAATGAAAGAACAGCAAGAGAAATTAATCCTGTATTTAACTATTGACAAATGAAAGTAATTAAGCAAGCTTGATAAAGTAAATGGCAAATATAAAATATTACACATATACAGTTAAAATAACTACACTTTAAATTGTCTTTATAATAGGAATCAATCTATGCTTTTTTAGTAGGAGTCTAAACATTATGAAAATATTAGCAGTGTTAATTATAACAGGTGAAAACAACCTACATTTAACAAGCTAAATATGAATCACATTATGGATAGGGTTAACAATTGATTAAGATGCCAGATCAAGCACAGGCAATGGCCTCCTCCATTTCTGAAGAATTCATTGAAATAAGAGTTCAGAAGTAGTAAAGGCAAGTCCTGAAAGGGGAATACAAAACCGGAGTGGGGAAGTGGTATCACCAAGCAACAAAAGCTACTAACGTATTTCTGAAGGAAGAAGAGTGGGAACATGTTCAGGAAATGGAGTTCCAGGTTAGAGTCTGCTATAACGAGGCTCTAGAAAATGCAGAAGTCTGCTGAGGCAGTACTGAAAATCAAGACCCAAAGTTAGCAGGAATTCTGGAAGATGGAAAAGGGAAGTGAAGAAAGGGATTACTTAAAAAACTATACAAGGACGACTCTTTCACTTGTCACCCAACCCTGCCCAAGTGTGGGCCAAGATCAGGCAGCTGGCATTTACCTCCAGCCAAAACAGCTGATCTTTTTCCAGTGAAACTGAACAAACTGCCGGGTGAAATCTGGGATGACCCTCACTCTTTACTTTGAGCACTCCTGTTGGCTACCTGGCCTCCTTGCTGATCCCCCACAGCAAAGTCTCACAGATGCTTTCCTCACCCACAACTCTAAGTGAGAATTCCAAATGGGAATCATTCCTAACACAAAAGTAGAGGCATTTTATTGACTATACAGTTCCTTTTGCCACAGGAAGGATTATCATGAAAAAAAAAAAAAAAAAAAAAGCAGCAGAAGGGCATGAAAAGGCCAGAATTAATAAACTAAAAATTAACACCAGAGGAAATGGAGCAACTCAGGCATCCTAAAAGAAATTATGGAAGAGAAAACTAATGAATGCACACAGGAATATTAAGAAGGATATTACATCTATAAAATGAGAACAAATTTCTACAAAAAACGAGTAACCAGAAAATAAGAGCATGTTTGCAATTAAAATTATGACTAAATTTTAAATTATGGCTAAATTTAAAATGAAATCTGTGCAGAGAAAAAAGTCCAGAAAACAATCAGAACATATTGATAAAAATGGTTCCATTAATGGGTGTAAAGGATTCTTTGACAATGAGGTGGGCATACTCCTTCTGAATGGATTTCACATTGTTCAAGTAATCACCCCTATGCCACACGTCTCCAGTGGAGGGGATCCCAATCCTGGATCCAGCTACTGATATCATCTTGCTAAGCCAAACTCCGCGCATCATTTCTCTGGTACATTTATGGGTCCAAAGGACATTTATCTGGAGGTTGCTCAAACTGATGGGAAGATTTATATTACTCAACAGAAGGAGAAGTTTCCTTGCACTTTGTTGAAAGTGAAAAATGGATCCATAGTGTTGGGTGTGGTGGCTCAAGCCTGTAATCTTAGCACCTTGGAAGACTGAGGCAGGAGGAATACTTGAGCTCAAGGGTTTGAGACCAGCCTGAGCAAGAGCGAGACTCTGTCTCTACTAAAAATCAGAAAAACTAGTCTGACATTGTTGCAGGCACCTGTAGTCACATCAACATGGGAGGGTAAGGCAAGAGGATTGCTTGAGCCTAAGGGTTTGAGGTTGCTGTGAGCTATGACACCATAGCACCCTACCCAGGATGACTTGAGTGAGACCCTGTCTTTAAAAAAAAAAGATTCATAGTTATCACTAGCAGCCATTCTGCCTAAAAAAGGAAAGAAGTCCTAAGTAGTGGACTGTGGAGATGGCACAGAGGCAGGAAAAACAGGGCTTAATGACATCTGTGAGCAGATATGTCAGCTTAATTCCTACTTGCATGATACCATTTATTTAGTGTGCAAAGCAGTGTGAGTCAAGGTTCAATGTGACTTGCTAGCAAAAAGTACAACTTCAGGGCCACTATTTAAATAGAACACAAATACTCTTGGAGTTGTGCCCTGTGTCAACTTTGTTTAAAGCATGAAAGTCAAGACCAGAGCAAGCACAAAAGATTAAAGCAATCCTCCTCAAGGTCTAGAAATACAATATAAGCACAGATCTCAGACTAGAAGATATCCAAGAAATTCAAACCTCTCTGTGCACATCTAGTATTTTGCAGAGCAACAAAAAGCCTGTTCAAGGAAAGTTCTGAAGTAGATCAGATTCTTCCCATTTTACCAGAAACTGAAATGGCAGTAAGGACAAAAAAAAAAAATGTCAAGATTCTAGCTGGAGATGAGAATACATATGTCTAGTTTGCAACAGAGTAGCAGAAAAGCTGGATAGAACTTTATCAAACTATTTCACAATTCTGGGCAAGGACTTTCTTAATTCTCTTCTGATAACAGAACCCAACTAAAATCATCAAAGAAAATCAACTTTGCACACAGGAGAACTGACTAAGTCACATACTCTGAAATTAATTTACACTCTTGACTTAGACATGTTCTATAACAACTTGTGTCAGTTTGTATATATGACAAACAGATTAACTTTAAGAAGACACTCGTAGGTGTATGTTGAACCATACACACACACACTCTCTCTCTCTCTCTTTCAAAATGTTTCCAAGAAAATATCTACTTAGTAAGTGTATGCAAATCCTTAGTAAATGGTATTTTTAAGGAAACCTTTTCCCCCTTCATAGTTGTAAATTCCTTGAATTTGAGTCAAATTAGATAGCAACACAAAGGCTTGAAAGCTTGCATGTACTGTCTTTAAGTTGGGGCAAGGGTGTAATATACTTATACACATATATGTAGTTGAACCTAGCCAAATCAGGTTTTAGACTTACTAGGGCATGACACTGTTGACACAAGGCTAAGTGCGAAGCCTTGACCTTTGCATTTCCGCCATGACCTCCAGCACTAGACCTCTTCATCTCACCCCAACCTTTACAACCTGAACATTGTCACATCAGGCTGCTGCATTTTTTTAAAGGACCATGGTCCAAATGAAAGCTATTTATTTTGCCCAAAGTTGTTAATTACTAAGAGGTTGTGTTGTTTTGGTTTTTCTGGGGCTTTCAATCCAATTTATGCTACTTCTTTAAAAACAAAATGTTCTCTAAATTCTTTAAAGTTTACATCAAAATCTGTTAAGACAAAATGTTTTTCCTCACAAATCCTGTCATATTTTGATAGAAATTCAAATGAAAGAAAAAGCTATATGCATTAATAAAATGGGTGTTTAGGGAGATGAAGGAGAATGGTTAATTTATTGGCTATTAACATTACAATTAGTTTTGGAGACAGGGTTTCCATCCATGCCCTGGAATACAATGGCACAATCATAACTAACTACAATCTTGAACTCCTGGTCTCAAGCAATCTTCCTGCCTCTGCCTCTCAAAGTTCTGGAAATGCAGGATGATCCTATTTATTTTTCTTTTTTTTTTCCTGTTTGCCTGGCCCAGAATTAAGTGGCAATATCATACCTCACTGCAATCTCAAACTCCTATGCTCAAGCAAATCTCCCATCTTAGCCTCCCACTGGAGTAGCTGAGTAGCTGGTACTACAGGCTGCACCACCATGCCCAGCTAGTGTGTGTGTGTGTGTTTGTTTGTTTGTTTTATAAATAGGGTTCTGCTATTGCCTGGGCCATTCTGAAACTCTTGACCTCAAGTGATCCTCCCCACTTAGCCTCCCAAAGTGCTAGAATTACAGATGTGAGCCACCACATCTGGCTTTGGCCTATTCTTAAGGACTGGAATGTTGAGTTACAGTTTTCAGCACTAACTGAGGGAAGGTACAGTTTCAGCACTTCCTAAGGGAAGCCTCAAAAAAATCCAGTCATTTCAGGAAAACTGGTATACATGGACACCCAACTTGATTTCTAATCAGTCTTTAAGATTAATGTTGATACCAGACACAACTTTAAAAGGAAGCTTTAGATGCTTCACTCTGTTCCTCAATCATAGTACGCAACCTTCTGCCCCCAAACTCCATTTTTTAACTGAAATCCAGGCTCCAAGATTTGAATCCAACCAGTGAAAAGGAAAGGGCTATATCAAATTACCCAAAGTACTTACCCAGAGAAAAGGAGAGGCTGGAGGCATCTGGGGGGAGCTGGATGTGTTAAAAATAGTCAGTAGAGAGAAAAAGGCTATTTTCCTCTCTAAGAGTGTGCTAATGTATTTTATTGAGGTAAATTGCCTTCTTGATGTAAAAGATAGTAAATCTGTTGATGGCCATTTGTTAGGAGAGTCTTATCTCAACAAAGGGCATCACACTCAAGGTCTAAAGTTTCTAAATCTCAGCAATGTTCAGCAGGACTTTCAAAAGAACTTTCAATTTGAAATACCGAGTAAATGGGCTCACACAGCATGAATTTTATTGTAGACCAACCTAATTTTCACATTTTCCTCTCTATAACAAGCAAGTCATTTGCTCTCTGCACTCATAATGGAAAGAAAACAAGCATTTCTTTGTTTGTGTACATTAACTCCATGCTGTAAAAGTCATTCAGCCAAGCTTCGCTATGCTTTCACCTTTAAACCTTAACCTGACTTGTAACAATATTTGTAGCCTCTAAAATTACACTGGGTTGAACCCAGACGGAGTTAATCACCCTTCACTGTCTCAGTGAAAAGTATAATGACCTACCATTTAATGTGAAGCCATTAAAATGCTAGAAGGGGCAAGAATTCACATCGGGTGTTTATAAATACCTCACAGACATGAATCCATACATTCAACCCGCCAGGACACTTTTCATATGGCACTTGTTTAGAGAACCAGATGGAAAATAATGACTGCCACACACTCAAAGCCAGAAGTGTCCATTCTCCGTCTACGGCGGGCACTCTGTGCTTCATACTGACGTAAATTAGTTCTAACAAATTCCATCTGTATCTGAACAAAGAAAAATCCAAATCAAATTCGGGTAATTGATAATATTCTTTCCTTTCCTAACTACCATTGCTTCCCAGGGAACTTCACCAGGAAGATTCTTGATTTCTACCAGCAAGTATATTCTGAATCCTGCGTCAGGACTGCTATGCCGCACAGATAGAAAGGGTGGTATCGTGTCACCCATGGGGCCTGTGCTGTAGGGGACAGTCAATCCAGTGTGAATGATGAGTGTAAAGCTGTACAACACAGAGGCCTGACGCCCTGCCCGCTACCCCTGGGACCATCTCAGACTGGCCACCATCAACCCCTTCCACGGCAGTCCTTTAAATGTTCTCCCCATCTCCATTCCCGCCACTACACCCCTTTTCCCAGAGCATGCTATGTAATCTTTTCCGTTTTTAATGCAACCTACTCCACATCCCATGGGGCTTTTTTTCTGAATCGATAGTGCCTATTAAAATTGCAGTATGCTCACCAAACAATAAAGTTGTTCAAATTTGAAGTAAATGAATTTAAACAGACTCAGAAATGACTTTCCTTTAATTTTCCCTTTTTTTTTTTTTTTTTTTTTGAGACAAGAGTCTCTTTATGTCACCCTGGGTAGAGTGCCATGGCATCATAGCTCACAGCAACCTCAAACTCCTGGGCTGAAGCGATTCTCTTGCCTCAGCTTCCCAAGTAGCTGGAACTATAGGCGCCCACCACAGTGCCCGGGTGTTTTTTTGTTTCAGTTATTTAGTTGGCTGGGTCCAGGTTCGAACTTGCCACCCTCGGTGTATATGGCTGGCGCAGTAACCACTGTGCTATGGGTGCCAAGCCTTTAATCTTCCATTCTTAAATGACACATACTTCTAATCTTATGTACAGGCTCACATCACAGTAATATACATAGTAATAACAACAACATCATCATCATACGGGAAGAAGGTGTTTGGGGTAGGTCCTGTTCTGTCTCTCTTTACTCTCAAGGCTTTTGACAGAGAAACTTCTCTTATCACTTATACTCAGAGTTCTCCTAAAACTATATCTCTAAATTAAATTCTCTCAAAATTTAGATACAATTTTTAGTACTTGAGGTATTGCATTTCAAGTCCTGCAGAATGCTTAGGTGGACAGACCTCTGGCAAGACAAAGTCCACCTAGGGAGATGCCATTCATAGTGTTTCTTCCATAAAACTGTTTGCACCTTACCTGTGAAGTCCCGGTTGCTCATGTTACTCTGTCCTCAGAGAAGGACTCTAAATCTTTTCCTCTTGTGTGTAACTCTATCAGTTCTATCCATTTATTCTACCATCCAAATCTATTTTACCTTCCCCGTTTGCTTCATTTCCTCTGGCACTATGAAATTCAGTCTATTTAATGCAGAAAAAGAAAACCTTCATATTCTTTTTATTTACTAAATCATAGCTGTGTGCATTAATGCAATCATGGGGTACAATGTGCTGGTTTTATATACAATTTGAAATGTTTTCATCACACTGGTTAACATAGCCTTGTTAGTTATTTTCTTAAGAAAATAGTTCTTTCTTAAGAACTATTTCTTAGTTATTTTGTTAAGACATATTCTACACCTAGTAAATTTCACATGTACCCTTGTAAGATGCACCATAGGTGTGGTCTCACAAATTACCCTCCCTCCACCCATCCTTCCCCCTCCCTTCCCCTACCTGTCCCCTTTCCCCTTCTCCTTGGGCTATAGTTGGGTTAAAGCTTTCATAAGAAAACTATAAATTGGTTTGTTTTATATTTAAAGGCACCCAATCTAAAAGTAATTCCAAACTATTTCTGGTTTCTCTGGTGTCCAAGATGATTTCTCTTCTGCCTATACACATGTTTCTTCAACTTAGTCTGACAGGCAACTAAGTAAAGAAAAAAGGATATTCTTCAATAATTAGTGCAATTTTTTCTCTAAATACTCCCCAACTACAGTAGGACTTACATTTTTTCTTCTTGTGCCTCTATTACTTTATATGTGTGTTCACCATGTTCTAATTATTCCTTTCTTCTTCAATTATCAAAGTGACCTTTGTGTATAGTGACTATGAAGCCTGACAATAAAGTTCATGAACTGGCCACCATGTGCTTACTTTGGAAGCTTGGTACAAACAGCTTGGTAAGGTTTATAACTGCAGAATGTCTTCTGTGTTCATGCCCACCTGTGGTGGTTTCTTGCTGAGTGGCCTTCATGATTGCTATTGCGTGTTTGTGTGTGTCGTTACTAAAATGTTGAAGCTTAACGTAGAACAATGAATAAATATTAAATTTCTTGTTAAATTGGGCATGAGTGGACGTGAAATCAAAGACATGTTAGTGTGAGTTGATGGGGATAATACCATGAAGAAAATGGCAGTGTTCAAAATGAATTAAATGTTTTTTCTGAGGGGAGAGAAAGCACCACTGATGGGGAGAAATCAGGGCAGCCAGTACTGCAGACAGCTGATGAGAATGCCGCAAAATGTCATCATATTGTGCATCAAAATCACAGACTGACTGTGAGAAGCACAGCAGAGCAAGCAAACGTCGGTGGAGAAAACAGTTTGGAAAATCTTGACTAAAAACTTTGACATCAGAAATGTGTGGCTCTTTCATCATAACAATGCACCAGTTCACACGACACTGTCTGTGAGGAAATTTTTAGCCAATAAACAAATGACTGCATTAGAACACCCTCCCTACTCACATGATCCAAAGATGCAAAGAAAATATTGAAAGGAAAACATCTCAATGACATTTAGGACAGCAAGGTAATACAATGGTAGCTCTGATAGCCATTCCAGAAGAATTCCAAAATTGCTTTGAAGGGTGGACTAGGCTCTGGCATTGGTGCCTAGATTCCCAAGGGGAGAACTTCCGAGGCGACTGCAGTGATATTCAGCCACAAGGTATGTAGCACTTTTTCTAGGATGAGTTCACAAACTTAATCCTCAGTCCAAGTATAACCAAAGTCACCTTCCTATCACCAGTGCTCAGGAACTCTCACCTACCGTACATATCCAGTAAAAGTTGCCTTGCGTGGAAAAAATATCCTATAGAACGGGAGGAAATAACACTGTATCTTTTTTTTTTTTTTTTTTTTTTGAAAGAAAGCCTATTTTATTTCAAAAAGGAAAAAAAAAAAAAAAAGAGGTGAGCTCTGGGAACAGGGTTAGTCCATTCGGGCCTTCAGTGTCCTGGTGGTGATTTTGTCCTTCTCAATGATGTGGACAATGACTCCCATGCCTGACACTGCATCCCGGTCCACAGCATTCAGCATGGCTTGGGAGATTGTTTCAAACAGGTGTTCTGGATCCATGTTAGGCTCCCAGAGGGACTCACACATCCCATACATTTGTTCAGCACAGGTGCCACTGACCACAAAGTCATCAGTCACCATGGGGCAGCCAATGAGGTCTAGAGAGCAAATGAAGGGCTTAAAGGTCTTCGGGTCCAACCCAGCAATGACTGGCTCAGTGTAGTAGGGACCAAACCTGTGAGGGCCAGCACCAGAAAGAGAAACCAGAACTCATGAGCACTCAATTTCATTTTCAGAAGACTATTCAAAATCTTGGCCCAGATTCAGAGGGGAAAGAAAATGGAGGACCTGTTTGGAAAGATCATCTTTCCCTGTGGCCAGCTCTGTTTAATCCTTTTCCCCTCTCCAAGCATCAAACAATGCTGCAAGACTTTTTCTTTTTTGAGACAGTCTCACTATGTTGCCCTCAGTAGAGTGCCATGGCATCACAGCTCACAGCAACCTGTAACTGTTGGGCTTAAGTGATTCTCTTGCCTCAGCCTCCCAAGTAGCTAGGACTACAGGTGCCCATCACAAGGCCCGGCTATTTTTGTTGTTGTTGTTGCAGTTGTTTAGCAGGCCTGAGCCAGGTTCAAACCCGCCTGCCTCGGCGCCCTAATCACTCAATTATGGGTGCCCAGCCTCCAAGACTTTTTCTTTTTTTTTTTTTTTTTTTCCCCAGACTTTTTCATCTTCTTTTCTCTGACACATTCATAGCCTTCTCATTCCTACCCCTCACTACCTTTTCCTTCTTAGGGAATTCTGTTTTCTTTTAATCTTCCCTCTCCTAATCCAAATTCCTATCACCATTTGATCCTGTATTTGTACATTTATACTTCTACTCCTTTAGAAAAAAAGTTTGAAGCAGTTCATAGCAAAATCAGAAATACAAAACTAAACCATTAAAACGAAAGACAAAACAGTTGGACTGAACACAAAGTTCTGTTCTGTGCTTCCTAGCAGTCAAGGCAAAGAGGGATACTCAGGGTGCTGGGTTACTCTCAGTTCTCATCAGAAATTCTAGCAATGGTCTTAAGGTTTTTTGTTTTTTGAGACAGAATCTCACTTTGTTGCCCTAGGTAGAGTGCTGTAACGTCATAGCTCACAGCAACCTCAAATTCTTGGGCTCAAGCGATTCTCTTGTCTAGGCCTCCTGAGTAGCTCAGACTACTGGTGCCTGCCACAATGACCTGCTATTTTTAGAGATAGGGTACTGATCTTGCTTAGGCTGGTCTCAAACTCCTGAGCTCAGGCAATCCACCTGCCTCAGCCTCCCAGAATGCTAAGATCATAGGCATGAGCCATCACACCTGGCCTGGTCTTTACATAGAGATGGCCCCTGACTTAACAATGTGACTTACAACTTTTCAACTTTATGATGGTGTGAAAGTGATAAGCATGTAGTAGAAACTACTTTGAATTTTGATCTTTTCCTAGGCTAGCAATATGCGGCATAATTCTTTCTCATGATACTGGGTACCAGCAGAGACCCATAGCCCCCATTCAGCTATGTGATTACAAGGGCAAACAACTGATGCTCTAGTGTTCTTTGTTGCAAGCATTTTTAGATATTGTGTTTTGTGGTTTTATATCCCATCATGCCTATAAATGTCTATTTTCAACTTACAATGGGTTATAAGGTGAGGGAGCATCTGTATAAAACACTCAATAACTAACAGCTAATATTTTCAATAATAAGTAGAGGGTCAGGTACCTGTAGCTTAATGGTTAGGGTTTTGGCCATATGCTTTGGGGCTGGTGGGTTTGAACCCTGCCCAGGCCTGCTAAACAAACAAAAACAAAATTAGCCCGGCAGTGTGGCAGGCGCCTATAGTCCCAGCTACTAGGGAAGCTGAGGCAAGAGAATCGCTTGAGTCCAAGAGTTTGAGGTTGCTGTGAGCTATGATGCCATGGCACTCTACCAAGGGTGACAAGGTGACAAAGGGTGACTCTGTCTCAATAGAATAAATAAATAAATAAATAAATAAAAAGTAAAGAGAATTTCCTTCCATGGTACTTCCTCCATACTATATTCAAAGATTTATGTATTTCCTCATTCCCAGGCTATACGTCCACTCACCGTTTCTCATACAAAAGGTTGGCCACCATATTCATGAGGGTATAAGGTTTGATCTGCCGACCTTCCTTTAACTCATACAAATTCAGCCGGAACTTGAGGCGCTGGGCAACTGTCTGCACATCAGTGGCGAGGCCGGCCAGACCAATGTACAAATGGTCTCCCATGGGAAAGATCTTCTGGAAGTCCGTGGTCACCATCTGGGCTTGGATCCCAAAGCGCCTGTCTGCA
Source organism: Loris lydekkerianus (assembly GCA_963574355.1). Lineage (NCBI taxonomy): Eukaryota > Metazoa > Chordata > Mammalia > Primates > Lorisidae > Loris > Loris lydekkerianus. The sequence continues at coordinate 83,123 of CAUYPK010131082.1, read as the reverse complement.
GCGATGGCCACACAGTTCTTCCCCTTCATGGCCATGACGGCCCCTCCATTATAGGACATAATAGACTGGGGCAGACAAAGCGGAGGGGCTCAGAGCGAGGGGTGAAACATGCCACAACTCCCGACCCAGAGACTCCTGTAGGCCCCGTTCTCCATCCTGGAAGCGCCTGGACCCCCGAAACTCCAACTCAGATGTGCACTGTGCGGCAGCGAGGAGCCGCACTCACCTGCTTGGTCCTCACCACTGTCCACTCCCGTTCTAACCAAAGCCACTTCCTTTCATCGACCACCCACGCCCACTCAGCCCCCAAACTTCCCCTGACCCTCTCCCCAATCCCTACCCAAAGACTCTTCTCGCTCCCCATCTCACCATATTTGCGATGTACTAGGACCCTCAATGTGCAACTCCAGTAAATCGGTTTCAGTCTTCTCTGCGCAACCGCTCTCGCTGCTTTCTCCCCATTGGCTGATAGGCCAACTCTTTCTGGACACTGTGGCTTTCTATTGGTTGTCATCCCTATCAGTCACCGGTTAAAGCATAGTTCGGTTGAGAAACCAAAACGCAGGCGGGGAACGCGGAAAGTGAAAAGTCACTGCGAGTTAGGAAGAGCCTAGCGTCAAGGTGCATTCTGGGATCTCGGCGGACCAGGAGGGGGGACCGCTGTGACCGGGGGCGGGACCTGCGGGCACTCGGGCTTGTGAAACTGGGTTGGGGGGTGGCTGTGGCCCCAGCTGGAGGGACGTCATGGCACTTATCAACATGATATATGAATTTGGCGTAGTACTCATGCTAGTTTATTTATTCGCTCTAGAAATCTTTGCATCTACTGTGTACCAGGCACATTGGTAGGCTCTGGATTATTACTGGCCCAGAACGGTGTCTAGTATATAGGAGGCGCCCATTAAGTGCAAATTTAATTATGTGGGTCGGGGGGAACGGAGGCAGGCGTTAAGGATATTCTGCGGCTTGCAGGGGGCAATGGAGAGTTTTGACGGTGGTTTGTGTCTTGGGAACTCCTGTAGATCAACTTCACGTATCCCCAAGTCTCAGGTCACCCTAAAAAGAGATGTTCTGGGCCCTTAGATTTAAGGTAGAACCTGAAGATAGCTCATGCCGACCCCTCGCAGTGAGAATGGAAGAAAAGCGTGCACATCTCGCGTCGTTCTCTCCCAATTCCACCTCTCCTTTCCGGAGATCTGAACCTTTTCCTTTTCTACCCCGGGTTCGATTTTTTTTTTCATCTGATAACGAGACTTCCGCAGCGGTTTCTGTGCGAGCCAGGCTCGCTCCTATTGACTCGGCTCACTGCCACCCCAGCAGTCGCCGCTGTCTCTGTGGCGCAATCGGTTAGCGCGTTCGGCTGTTAACCGAAAGGTTGGTGGTTCGAGCCCACCCAGGGACGCTCTGTTTGTTTGTTTTTTTTTCTGGGAATTGGAAACTAAAAGCTTTTGCTCACAACGGCTCAAAAACCAAATTTTTAAAATTGAAATAGTAGCGGCAACACTTTTTCTATAGCAAATAGAAAGTCATTGTGGTTGAAAATTCGTTGTTGTTCATTCAATGATAGGATAATTTCTCCAGCACTTCCTTCCACCCCCTCCTCGCCCCGCCTCCAAGCTGGATTGCAGGAAACCCAAAGACAGGTTTTTTGTCTCACTGTGCAACACGTTTCAGGATACATTTTTCGCAGGATTAAGAATGAATTTTCAGTGGGAGGCTAGATAGTTTTAGTTGTATGCCTAGGTCGATGTTACAATCTCGAAATAATATTTGGAGGGGAATAGAGTAGTGAGAAGAAAGGCAAAGACCAAATGAAGGACGAAGAGAAACAAAGGTGAGAAAGGAAGACTGTACCCGCAATATAGCGAGAAAGAGGGGACTTCACGGAGGAATAGGCGGAGCGAGAGAGGGAAGACCCCAAGAAAATGGAGAGAGGAAAAAGAGAAGACTTTAACATGAGAAGCATCAGAAAAGGAAATGGAGAGAGGAAAAAGAGAAGAATTTAACATGAGAAACATCAGAAAAGGAAAAGAACAATTCTTCTTTCCTAGAAATTATGGAGAAATGGGCAGGAGGATGGGGAAATAAGCATAAAACTGACAAAGGATATTGTTTTCTGCAGAGAACAGGTGTAAAGGACACAGAGATAAAGACATTCATGAAACAACTACAATAGCAACCCTCTCCTACCAGAGTAGTCATTTCAAAAGGGCTGTTGTCCTCACAATAGCGCAGAGTATGTGCTGGAAGTAATTACCTACTTTTCTCACGTTCCTGCCCTCTGACAGCCTTTAGTCTGTGATGGACACAGTGACCCTTCTGATAAGCACTTGTCAGCTAGAGGACCTTGTGAGATAGAAACACAAAATCAAGAGGCTTCTAATGTTGGCAGAGGCGTGTTCCAGGGAGCAGTATGGGAGCCTCGACCTTTGTTAAGAATTCGCAAAGTGCTCTTAAGCAGTTCTCTTTGACATTTGGTCTCTCAATATTTGGCTCAAAAGAGGCCTCTTCTGGAGACCCTTCCCAGTGCTTATCCACCCTGAGCCGGAGCTCACACCAGATGCTGTGGAAGCTAACGGGACAGGTTGTGTGTCCTTCGGGTTTACCCCCATTGGCCCGTGAGCGCCCAGGGCAAAAAGCCCCGCTCTTCTGCTGTCTCTAGTGCCTAGGGCAATATTTGATCTTGGCACATGACAGATGCTTTTATGTCGGTTGATAAAATAAAGACTGGAAAACCAGAGAACTTCAGACGTGGGAAGAGTTGGTTCTGATAAACCAGAAAGGCCAAGGATATGGAGACTGGTCATCCAAGAGGGAAGAGATTAGAGTTTTAGTAGGTAGTAAGGTCTCCAGCATGCTCCTTCTAGTTCATGAATGGTGCTTAATAACTGAGAGGTGAGTGAATGGATCCGCTTAGCACAGTGGCCCCCTGTGGAGGGGGGCCTGCCAGGATTAATCGGCCTCAGTCGGGACTCAGAGGAACCAGTCGTGTGGATCATGAAAGGGACCGACATCTCCGCGAAGCCCCTAAAAGTTTCTCTTGCTCCGGGTCTTGAAGCCCGAAACGGGTGGCAAACCAGGAGTCCCTGCCGCGATTCCGTCCCGGGAGAGCAAGTGGATGCATGAGTCTTCCCTAGCAAAGACTAGGATGCTGGCGACATACTCGCTCTGGGGACAGTGGGCGTGTCCACGCCAGGAACCCCCTTTCCACAGAGGCCGGTGAACTCGCTGTCTCCCGCTGCAGGAACAGTGGAGCAGGTGACCGGATCCTCCTTTGGCCCTTCTCCCGCTGGTTCTCGGACCACTCCCTCTGAGCGGAAATCTCTCCTGCCCTTCCTTTTCCTCCCTGCGCCCATTCAGCCAGTGCCGGCTGAAGGCTGAAGCTGGGGTCACTTGGCGGCCGGTGCCCGCAGGTCTACTGGTCGCCTGGTCAGTGGGCGAAAGTATTCAGTTCGGGGCCCCCAGCTTCGTGGCTGCCTCGGCTGCCAACAAGGAGGGAAGGGAGAGGCAGGCGCTCCGAAGCTCGGCAGATTCGTTTCCTAACTCGAGCCACCCACCGTTAGTGCGCTTAATGGCGCTCTGGCCGGATAATCGAGCTCTTTGGAGGGATAGACACGGTGGCTATCCCTAATAAATCGTGCATAACGTATAAGCGAATCGATCGTTCTAATGAGGCCCACGATCGTCATCGTAACGCGTTGTCGATTCGCTTCTCCGGCGCCGGCCTCACCACTCCTCCCGGCTTTTCCAAGCCTGCTTCTTGCTCCTTTCCCTCCGGCCGGAACCAGTGAGGACCTGAGCCCAAGCTCTGCGTGGAGCCGGGAGCGACAGTCGGGTCGGCGGCTCCGGCCGCTTTTGCGCTGGCTGACTGCTCCCGCCTCCGCTGCGAGGTAGGCGCACACACCGCGCCGAGCACACAGCTGAGCGAAAAATGCGGGAAACATTCACTGCACACAAAAAAGCGCGGGCCCATTTTCGAACCTCACCGCCTCGCTCTCTAGTCCATTTTGGCCTCTCGCCTTCAGTTACTGAATCCCAGACCCGGAGTTGAGTTCGCATCTTCAGCTGGTCTCCCGGTCCCGGGTTACGTTCCATTCTTATTTGCCAGAGCACGCCGGGAGCGCCAGCCTCCTGCACAGCAAACTGAGAGCCCCCCGCCATGCGTCCCCCCCACCCTGGCCTCAGCTTCCACCCTCCACTCCCCTCTCGCTGTTTGCTCCCTCTGAGGCGCTCTCTCGCAGGCTGAATCCTGCTGCGCGGCGTTTTAGAGCCAACTATCCGGTCAAGGGAGTGGGAAGGGTACTGTTTCTCTTGCTGATGCAGCTATTAATTTTAAGGGAGTGTCACTTGGAGTGAATGAAAATCACCCAACGCGTGGCTGGAAGCGTCGCGTCTCTCGCTGGAGCTCTGTGCCCTTTGGTCTAGGCCGGGGTGTGGAGGACTGCGAGCTACATTTAGGTCCAGTCCTCATTTCACCATTTTCCAGGAGCCCCAGAGAGGGGTGGGGATGTCAGGTCAGTGGGGTGGGGGCACACATATTTTGAGGGGAGGTCTCTAATTACGAAGGGTAGCAGGGAACTGTATTCATCCTCCAGGGTCAGGGAGGCTGTTTGGGAGGGGAGGGGACTTGTCCCGGTTTAGGGGGTCCAGCACCCGGAGGCAGGGAGAAGCGCGCTAGCCTCTCCCCCTCTTTCCCTCTCCGCGAGCACCCTGAAGGAATGAGGTCACGTGGGTGAGTAGTGGGCGGGACTACTCTTGTCTGGAGGAAAAAGCCATTTTGTCTCCCCCCCCAACTCTGGTCCTCCCCTCCCCCCTCGGTCTCCTCCCTCCCCTCTTTCCCTCCCACCCCAAGCGGCTTTCACAAACTCCTTTCTTACCGTAGGTTTCTCCCCTCCCGCTGCCCGAGCGAGCCACACGGCTGCGGTCCCCCCTCCCCTCCCTTCCCTCCCTCCCTCCCTCCCATCCCCCCCTCCCCGAGACCACCGGACCCCGAACCCAGGTAAGCAGACGCGGACTCACCCTTCCTTTCCTTCTCCTACCCTGTACCATCTGGGGATTGGGATAGGGGGCCGGTCCCTCCTACAAACCCCTGTGTGTTGGGGGGAAGCTAGGAGCGCAGCCTGCTTTCGCATCCCCCCGCCCCGCGCCGCGCCAGCCCCTACCCTAGCTCGCCCCGTCCGCCTTCCTTTCTCCTTTTTTTCTGCCCCCTTTTCCCTTTCCTCCCTTCCAAGATGGCCGAAGTGGATTCCCCTTTTTAACGATTTGGCGTCTCCCTCGACCACCACCTCTTTGTGCGGCAGCCCCCTCATAGACCCTGCTCCCGAGGTAGCTAGGGGAAAGGTCCGGGGCAGCCATGAGGGTTTAGGGGTGCGCGCCGGGTTGGATCACTGCCCCCCCATCCCTCCCCGCGAGCCCGAGCCGCCCGTGGCGCTACTCCGTCTACCCCTTTTAGGTCTGGGCAGGGTCGCCTTTCCCGTGGACACTGGGGCGTCGTAGACCCGCGAGGACTTGAGGCCAGGAGGGAGGGGACGTGCTTTTTGATTGCCGCGAGGCCGGGGGAGGGCGCCCTTCCCTGCCGGGTCCGGGTCCTCTTGGGCACCTCCCCCAGCCGGTCCCCTTGCCCGGGTCCCGGCACTGTGCGCCCCGCCCCCTCCCTAGGCACCTCTGTTGAGCCTCTTTCTCCGGAGCACCCCTCCCGGGCCCCGCCGAAAGTTTGGCACTGGGGAAGGTGGGAGCGGCCACCAGGTAACTGGGATCCCTGATGCTTTGACCCAGGCTCCTGGGGGAGCCCGGGCGGAGGGGAGGAATGATAATGAGAGGGGGATTAGTCGCGATATTTCTCACGCCGGCTAAGGCCAGAGGGGTCTGAGGAATTGGCCCCTTTTCCACTGGGGAGCCCGACTACCCCTACGTCCTCAGGCCCTCCTGCTGCTATCTCTGAGAGGGTGAGACCCCTGGGCATGCAGATACCCCCTGCCGCCTCCTGTCTCCACCGTGGGCGCAGGTATGCTCCCCTCCCCCACTGCCCGGGTCTGCCCAGAATTGCTCCGGTTGGCTTGAGGAAGGAGGCGGCGGCCTGGGGGAGGGCAGGGGTGGGAATTTGCCTATAAATATTATGGCAGTGTTACTCCGCGCTTCCGTGGTCTTTGTCTCGGAATCTCCCACTTCACTCCCCACGCTGCCTCAGTCCCTCTAAAGCTTCCTGTCGCTTAGGGAAGGGAGGGATGCCTCCTGGTGGTCTCCCACTCTGTTCTGCTGTCTCCTCCTCTGGGCTTCTTGTAGTTTGTTTCTGTTCCTGAAACTCTGAATTCTCCCCCACCCCCCACCCCCGGTGTTATTACTGGGCAAAGGAATATAAAGCCAGCTCTGTTGCAGTTTTTCGGTGGGTAGGATTTCCTAGGGGTTCTCCTGGTTGCGGGTTGGGGGGGTTGAGGCCTTAGAACTGTCTTTGGAATGAGACAGGAAACTGACTCCAGAATCCAGACCATGTGTAGCTGGGTAGGGTTCAAGTTGAAGTCTTTGGGGGTGGGCAGGGTGTATGTGGCTTGAGCTGCCCCTGACCTAGCCTGAGAGACCCAGGTTGATGGAGCTGTTGCCATGGGAATGGAGAGAGCCTGAACAGGTAGAGGTTACATCTTTGTGCTGGTCAGATGCCCACCACATCCCTCCAGCCTCTGGCCCCCAGAGTAGAGGTTGGGAGTTGAACTGCCTTTGTTGCTGGAGGACTTATCATTTATCCTGGGTAGATGGGGGATACACAAAAGGTTGATGTGTGTTTGCAGGTCTGGTTCCAAGCAGAAATGTTGGGCTGTGTGCTTCTGGATGGGGTGGGTGGGGATGGCTTGTGCATCTGGCAAATGTGGGCCTTGCTCTTGGTCTGGCTGCATGTGTGGTGGGGTGTGTCTGCCCAAGCGTCTGTCTGACTGTGTGTGTTTGTGTTGTGTATTTGTGTGTGGTGTCATGTCTATCTGGTTTTGGCTGTTGTGAATGTGAGAGCTGGAGTAAGTATGTCTTTGGCTGTGTATGTGTGTATCTGGTATTGTGTTGGTCAGAATGAATATTTTGGGTTTGGGTCTTTGCTCTTGGGGAGCTGAGAGGTAGAAGAGAGAGGGAGAGAGGGTAGAATAAGCCTGGCTTCAGGAAGCTAGAGGCCTTTATTGATGTCTGGGGGAATAGGGAAGCAAATTCTCATGCCAGTGTCCGGGATTAGAAAAAGCTGAGAGGTTCACAGTGTCCCAGGCAGATCCCATGGCCCCAACACAAACACACAGAGCCTGTGAAGCTGAGCCCTCGGGGTCTGATCTTGATGTATGCTCTGGCTCACTGTGCTTCCAGGGAGCCTCAGTTTTCCCATCTGTCCTAAGGAAGTGGGTGGGCAATTAGGGTCTTCCTCTCTTTTTTCCTACTGCAAGGTGAGAATGTACACTAATGGGCATTATTTGGTCAAAGTGACTCGCTCCCAGAACACTCACTGAGTGGTCTTCTTGCTACTCTGGGTAACTGCCCTTTGACCCTCGTACTTGCTGGGATGGAGGTGGGCCAGGCATTACTTCCTTAGATGGGTGATCCTGGCCTGGATGCCAGGATGTAAAAAGTACTGGGATGGGAGTCAGGCAGTATCTTGTCACAGGACTGCCACTGCTTTAATGTGTGACCTTAGACAAGTCATTTCTCTTTCTTTACCTGTAAAATGAAAGGATTGGACAAGGTATATTCTAAGACCCCTTTCACCTCTACAATTCTTTTTTATTGAGACAGATCCTCAAGCTGTCACCCTGGGTAGAGTGCTGTGACATCACAGCTCACAGCAACCTCCAACTCCTGGGCTTGCCTCAGCCTCCCAAGTAGCTGGGACTGCAGGTGCCCACCACAATGCCCAGCTATTTTTTGGTTGTTGTTGTTGTCATTGTTGTTTGGCAGGCCAGGGCTGGATTCTAACCTGCCGGTTCTGGTGTATGTGTCTGGCGCCTTAGCCACTTGAGCTACAGGTGCCAAGCCTCAACCTCTACAATTCTTGAAAACTGGATGTGACCTTGAGTGACTTTTCCTAAGACCTGGAGACTTTCTAGTAAGGGAGTTGGGGTAATTCTCTGGAGGAAAGGCAAAGTGAAGTGACAACTGCCATCTGAAGCAGTTGGGACCCTGGGTTATCAGAACCCAGCAGTATCTGCAGGAGGCTCAAACTGCAGAGCAGCTTCCAGAAAGAGACTGATCCAAATGGAGAGGCGGGGGTGTTTCTTATCAGTAGGGGGCTTTGAGGATGGGGAAAGACAACTGCCAGACTTGAATGGCAGGGAGGAATCAACACTGGGTGCTGGATGCCAATCAAACTCCTTTCCTGCTACTATAGCCAGCCAGACCCAGGGCCTCAGGCCCAGACAGTGGATAGGGGCAGAAGATCTTGACGGGCTTGAATTCCTGTAGGGAGACTTCCTCAGGTCCACTGGTGAGGGGATACAATTGGGACTGACCTGTTAAAGCCCCCGAGCTCCACAGAGGCCACTTGCAATGACCCTCAGTCTCCCTTTGCTGCTGCTTAGTATCTGTCTCTCCCTCTCTTTTCTCAAGTCCTTCCCATCTCTTAGCCTCTTCCCTGTAGTGATGATAGTGGACTTCCCTCACCTTCCCACAATCCACCAGCCAGTTGCAGCCATGGAGGAACTGGGTGTCATGAATGAGACACCCCCCCCCCCTTCATGGGTAGGGGGAGATAGAGAGAGGTTGCTCTGGGGAAACAGAGCTCCTGTTTACATTGCCCTTGGCACCTGCTGGCAGGGCCCTGCAGGTATCCATGGCAATCAGGTAGGGAGCCAATCAGTGCTTCTCCCCACCCCCAGCCCCAGAGGTAACATTGAGAGGCCCATGGGGATGGGGGGGGGCAGGGAGTATGATAAGGGGCTCATTTTCTTAAACAGAGGAAAGAGGAGCATTTGATTCAATAGAGGAGTCCCATGCCCTTCTGTCCCAAAAGGGGCCTGAGGGGATAGACTTAGTCTGAATTGTCACAAATGCTGGGGAAGTGGGGAAGTGAGAGGGTCGGGGCACCACCATTTGCAGTGTGGGGCTCCTGCATGCGTGGTTCTTAAGAGCAAGTGTCTGTTTAGAAAACTCAGCAAGTGTTTGAATAAGGTGGCTGAGGCAGTGTGAAGAACCTGCATGTGAGTGTGTGTGTGTGCACATGCGTACACACATGAGAGAGAGGTGAGGGTGTGAGACCTACTCCCAGCATTCTAGACCTCCAGCATGTTTTGTCCCTGGTAGTTCACATGCACATATGTAGATGCCTCTGGACACAGACACAGGGCTGGCAATCACAGGAGTACCTTTGGAGATGCAGACGGCACATACATATACAATGGATATTACACACACTCAGAGACAGCCACTTGGATTGTTCTCTCCTTTGGATGGTTGTAATAATATTTGGGCATCTTGCCAGGGACAGGGTTACTATGGAAACAACCAAACAGTGGAGTAGCCGGCAGCCTTCTGCGTAATTGTGATGGGGGACCCATGCAGGGAGGGCTGGCTAAAGCCATCCTATGTGGGGCGGGAACCCGTTCCATTCCTCAGGTCTTGGGGGCCACTGCCTCTCTGCTGGGCCTCTGGGCTTGCTGTGAGGCTGGCTTGTTCTCTGTCTGCCCTGCAACTTGGTCTCTCTCCCACGTGTGGTTTTTGTGCCTCTCGGTCTCTTTCGGTCTCTGGCCAGGTTCCCTGGGCCTCTGTTGGCTGTTTGGGTCTTGGCCAGACTCATCCTGGGGTCTCTATAGAAACTGCTGATCCTGGCTGTGAATTTCTTGTCCTAGAAAACCCTGTGTGGTGGCTTTTGAATTCTTTCTGGAAAGGAGAGGAGGGTATGAGTATGTTGTAACAGAGCGGTGGAGCTTGGCCACCCTCCCAAGCTCCACCTCTGGACTTTTACTCTGGGAAAGAAGAGGCAGGGAGGGGCCATCCCTTCCAGGTGCAGGTTTTATTTTGATTTCTGTACCAAGAAGTAAGCCCAGACAGCAGCCAGTCCACAGCCGGACTCTGACTAATGTCATTGGATCCTGCCAGGCCTAGCAAGATGCTTGGGTGGCTGGGAACAGAAAATGAGAGCCTGCGGTTTGTCACTGGACAGCCTGTGATCAAGTGGCCGAGGTGTCACTAAGGCAGGGGATGGTGTGAGGATAGTAGTGCACAAGTGGAGAAATTCCTGCATGAAAGGGAGGTCATGGGCCAAGTGCGATGGTTCACACCTGTAATCCTGCCTGAGCTCAGAAGTTTAAGACCAGCCTGAGCAAGAATGAGACCCTGTCTCTACTAAAAACAGAAAGAGTGGCTGTGGTGGTGGGTGCCAATAGTCCCAGCTACTTGGGAAGCTGAGGCAAGAGGATCACTTGGCCCAAAAGTTTGAGGTTGCTGTAAGGCTAGGATACCATAGCACAGAGTGAGACTCTGTCTCAAAAAAATAAATAAATAAACAAAGAAAGGGAGATCATGGACCATACCTGTGCTAGTGGGTACTTGGGCAGAGGACTGTCTATCAGGGGCATAGTGGCAGGAATTCCTGTGGCAGGGATAATAGTCTTTTTGCCTAAGTTCTTTGACTTCCATTAACTGTACAGTCCAGGGTTGGGCCTGGGGTTGGGCTACAGCTGTGTGTTCCCAGCTTTGCTGATGTAACAACCTTCAGTTTTTCCTGCCTGATTCCCAGTGGTGGATTTCCAGGGAGTTGGCCTATATCTGGCAGTCTTTAGAGGAGGGAAGGGCTTCAGGACCTAGGCTGGACACAAAGCCAGATGGACAAGTGATGGGTGCCACCTTCAAACTTAGGCCCGTTGTTTCCAGGGAAGGCTTTGGTGGAGGAGGAGTAGAAGCAATGGAAGGGAGGGTGGGACGGAGCAGAAGGACATGGCTGAGGCCTTGTACCTGGGTGGAGAGAGCAAGGATAATATATTCTTCCCTTCTTTTGTTCCTTGAAGTTCGGGGCATTGGCTTATTTATTTAAGTTTCTTCATAGCTTCTAATAGCCTTTAAATGTGTGACCACTTGAGTGAATATGGATTGGAATTAGGGAGATTTTTTTTTTTTTTTTTTTTGAGACAGAATCTTACTTTGTTGCCCGGGATAGAGTGCCGTGGTGTCATAGTTCACAGTAACCTCAAACTCTTGGACTCAAGTAGCTGGGAGGGAATACGAGTGTCAACCACAATGCATGGCTATTTTTTAGAGATGGGGTCTTGTTCTGGCTCAGTCTGGTCTCAAGCTCATGAGCAATCCACCCACCGTGGCCTCCCAGAGGATTACAGGTTTGGGCCATCTTGCCTAGCCTGGGATTAGGAAAATTTTTAAAAACCCTGTTCTCTTCCATTTTTCTGCCTTCCCATATGCACTGGAGAATTCTGTGGTATTTTCTTTGATCTAACTTCAGTCTTTCCTGGTGCTCCAGGGATGGAGCATGACCTTGTTGCTCAAGCCTTGTGTATCCAGTGAACACTCAGGAGGCTAGAAAGAACCAGCCACATGTATGCTCCAGGCCCGCCTGGAAGGCAGAGAAGGGCCTCGGGTTCAGGGAAAGAAGTTGGTGGGGATGGGAGGGAGGGGAATTGGAATGAAGCTTGGGAGGGGCTATTGGATCTCTGGGTTTCTGATTCCACTTCCATTTCCCAGGGTGACACTCCCCAGTTCCCCCACTCTGACCCTGGCATCATGCATCGGACCACAAGGATCAAAATCACGGAGCTGAACCCTCACCTCATGTGTGCCCTCTGTGGGGGATACTTCATTGATGCCACCACCATTGTGGAGTGCTTGCATTCCTGTAAGTTGGGTAGAGGGGATGCTTCTCAGGGTGGGTAGTCTCTGCTCAGGTTGAGCAGAGGTGCACTGCTCAGGGAAGGTGGAACACAAGCTTCTACCCTGAAGAGCAAAGACTTCCACAGAGAGGCTACTTGGAGGGTGGGGGAGGTGGGGGGTCTCAGCCCAATTCATTTCAAGGACTTGTATCTGAAATCTCAGCTCTCTTTTGTATCTCTATGGCTAAAAATTCACTCCTTATTTGCACTATTGACTTGGACTCAGGGATGTGTCCAACAGGCTAGCTTTGGGGTTTAGGACTTGGGGCTACCTTATGTGTTGTATATGACACCAAGACTATTTCTTTCTCTCTCTCTCACATACACACAGACACCCACACAGAGAGATACATACACACACATGAAGATCTGTCTTGCCAGGCGTGGTGGCTCACTCCTGTAATCCTAGTGTTCTGGTAGGCCAAGGCCGGTAGGTTGCTTGAGCTAAGGAGTTGGAGACTAGCCTGAGCAAGAGTGAGACCCTGTCTCTAGGCAAAAAACCCCAAAAAACCCAAAAACAACTAGTTGTGCATTGTGGCAGGCACCTGTAGTCCCAGCTACTTGGGAGGCTGAGGCAAGAGGATTGCTTGAGCCCAAGAGTGAGGTTGCTGTGAGTTATGACACCACGGCACTCTACTGAGGGAGACAAAGTGAGATTCTGTCTCAAAAAACAAAAACAAAAAAGATCTGTCCTCCCCAAGAGTGGATTACAAGGGGTAGTTGCCAAATGTGCCAAACACACATGACCACTTTGGGCCTTTGAGCAGGAACCAGGTGGAGAAGAAGGGATGTTGGGATCTAAGGAGGGACGTGGAGGCTGGTCTGGGGATATGAAGGAGCTCTGACTCTCCTTTTTCTCTCCACACCCTTAAGTCTGCAAAACTTGCATCGTGCGCTACCTGGAGACCAACAAGTACTGCCCCATGTGTGATGTGCAGGTCCATAAAACCCGCCCACTGCTCAGCATCAGGTGGGCTTGGCGCTGCCCTTTCTGTCTGGGCCCATCCTCTGAGTCAGCGTCCCTCTGTCCCCCTCACCTTGCAACCAAGGTGGCAGATGTGGGAGAAACACAGGTGTGGACCCAGGCCTCTCCCTGCCTCTGGGTTGTACCCAGCTTGTCATGGGCTAAGACACTAGAGGGGTAAAGACCAGGCCTATAGGGACCCCAGTGCCTGGGCGGTTGGTTGGTCTAAGGAAGTAGGGTGAGAAGAGGGGGGTCCCTGGCAGGGGACATGGAGAGGAGGGGTGGCTGTTAACGGGCCCCTGTACGTTTTTCCCCAGATCTGACAAAACTCTCCAAGACATTGTCTACAAATTGGTCCCTGGGCTTTTTAAAGGTATTTGCACTCCCCCGTTGCCCACTGCCCCTATTTCCCAGCCTGTGGCTCTCTCCTTACCTTCTTCCTCCCTCCAGATGAGATGAAACGGCGACGGGATTTCTATGCAGCGTACCCCCTGACAGAGGGTGAGTGTGTTCATGTGTGTGTGCTGGGGACCACATGGGTATGTAGCGCTGCCTCCACTCGCCCTTCCTGCTGCAGACTGCCAACCCAGAGCGATCATCCTGCTGAGCTCCATGACCCCTGGGTCTTTGATAGACTCCCTTACCCATCCTCAGCCAACCCCTTAGAGCTCTCTCCTTCTGCAGTCCCCAATGGCTCCAATGAGGACCGCGGTGAAGTCCTAGAGCAGGAGAAGGGGGCTCTGAGTGATGACGAGATTGTCAGCCTTTCCATCGAGTTCTATGAAGGTGCCAGGCAAGTCTGGTCCAGGCCGGGCCATTTGGGGGTTCTAGGCTGGGTTGCCCACTTCTCTGCCCTGGCCCCACAACCCTGGGAGGGCCCTCTGGATGTGTGCCCAGGGGGTCCTGCCAGCTTCTGTCTCCCCTAGCTTCTTTCTTTCTCCTCCCCCAGGGACCGGGAAGAGAAGAAGGGCCCCCTGGAGAATGGGGATGGGGACAAGGAGAAGGTGAGTGCTAGGGCCTCCCCAGAGGGTAGGATATGGGCTGGAAGAGAGAAGCATGGGACGGATGCTCCCCATGGGTGCCTCTGCCTCAGCAGACAGGGGTGCGCTTCCTGCGATGCCCGGCGGCCATGACGGTCATGCATCTTGCCAAGTTTCTTCGAAACAAGATGGATGTGCCCAGCAAGTACAAGGTGGGTCCCCAAACCCTTCAAAACATGAGTGTCTGTGCATGAGTGTGTCTGACAATCTGCATCCCAGCCATTGTTCAGTACTTGCATGGTTATGTAACTGAGCCCAAGTTGAAGGGTGGTTGAAACCAAGTTAGGGTGGGGCAGTCTAGGTCTGTTGAAGTTGAAGTCAGCATGCAGAGGTGCATGGGAACAAGAGTGTATGGTGTGCAAGCATATAGGATCTTATCTGGGGCCAGTTGGCTGCAGGAATACTGGTCTGAAATTCCAGAGAAGAATTTCTCTGTTTCTCAAAATCCAATGTATATAGGATCCCCTTGGAGACACTGGTAAAATGCAGATTCTGATTCAGTAGATCTTCATTTTTAACAAGCTCCTTAGATGCTGAAGGTCCATGGGCCACACTTTGAGTAGTGAGGCTCTAGGAGAGTGGATCCAAAACTTTGCTGCATGTTAAGTCATGTGAGTGGACTAACATCTTAGCAGCTAAGTCAGTCTCTGGGGTGAGATGCAAGCATAGGCATATTGTTTTAGAGTTCCCTGGGTGAGCCCATTGTGCAGCCAGGGGTGAAAGGCAGAGTTCTAGAGATTCCCCCGAGCCTTTTTAGCTCCTCTGGGAGACCTGCTGGAGAGAGGAGACCCAAACAGTGTGGATGGTGGGGGTTGTTAACATGGAGGCGTCTTATCTGGATTCCTTTCCACCTGGTGATCAGGGGTTATGTTGAGACAGCACTGTTAGGGAAGTCAAATTGACTGTGAAACCCCAGAGGAATGAGGGACCACCTGCAAATCCACCTTTCCCACTGCCCCACCTCCCAGTCCCCAAGACTCCCAACCTGGAGGTCTGAGTCTGGCTTAGGGTCATGGTGTTGTGTGCTTTCCTCCCAGGTGGAGGTTCTGTATGAAGATGAGCCGCTGAAGGAATACTACACCCTCATGGACATTGCCTACATCTACCCCTGGCGGCGGGTGAGCTGGGTGGGGTGGGGCGGGGCAGGCAGGAGCAGGTGCCTGCAGGGGTTGGCATTGATCTGTGGCCATGTGTGGGATACTCTCCTCTAATCACAGATACTACATCCCTAACCCCATGAGCTGGCATGTCCAGGGTGACCTGCCAGCAGGTCAGTCTCTGGGCCATCTCTTGCTGATTCCTAAACATGTAAGAAGAAAGGTTCCTTTGGCAAATTACCCTGATTTGGGGTCAGACATAGGTGCTTTCTGCATTTTTGCTTCTCTCTTCTTTCTCTAAGTCTCTGCTTTATGCCTTCACCTTTCTGGGTATTCTTGTGCCTCTGTGTTTCTGTCTTCTACAAGACAATGTACCTCCCCTTTCTTGTCTGGGCACTGTGGGGGTAGAACTGGGTGGTTCCCTGTTTGGCCACTTGATCCTGACACCTTCTCCTTTCCTGGCTCTCTCCTCCTCCCTCTCCTGGCAGAATGGGCCTCTCCCCCTCAAGTACCGAGTCCAGCCGGCCTGCAAGCGGCTCACCTTGCCCACAGTGCCCACTCCCTCTGAGGGCACCAACACCAGCGGGGCATCCGAGTGTGAGTCTGTCAGCGACAAGGCTCCCAGCCCTGCCACCCTGCCGGCCACCTCTTCCTCTCTGCCCAGCCCAGCCACCCCTTCCCATGGCTCTCCCAGCTCCCATGGGCCCCCTGCCACCCACCCTACCTCCCCGACTCCCCCTTCGACAGCCAGTGGGGCCACCACAGCTGCCAACGGGAGCACCTCGAACTGCCTGCAGGCACCATCATCCGCCAGCAGGGGGCGCAAGATGACTGTCAATGGAGCGCCCGTGCCCCCATTAACTTGAGGAAAGGGACCCGTTCCTTCTTTCCAGCCATGCTTTCCACTCCCTCCACTTTTTCTGGGCCCTTTTTTTCCACCTCTTCTACTTCCCCCAGCTCCTCCCACCTTGGGGGTGGGGGGAGGGTTTTATAAATAAATCTATATATATATGTACATAGGAAAAACCAAATATACATACTTATTTTCTATGGACCAACCAAATTAATTTAAATGCCACAGGAAACAAACTTGATGTGTGTGTGTGAATGTGTGAGGGAAGGGGTGTTCACTTTTAGGGGTCTTGTGTAATTTGATCTCCTCTCTTTTGGGGGGCTGCCTGGAGGTAGACTGGAGGGGCCCAGGAGGCCCAGTAAAGCTCTGTCCAACCCTCCCTGTTCCCAAAGCAGATGGGAGGTTGGGGGGCCCCACCATTCCCCAAAGCTTTAGGCACAATTCTGACTGGTTGCAATTCTGACTGGCTACATGCACAGGGTGCATGTAGGGGTGCACCCTGTTCTCTACCTATCTCGGCTGCTGTCCTGCCCCTGACCAGTGCCCCCCCATTGTTGAATGTCCAGAGAATTGCTAAGACAGTGCCTTTCACAAAATGCAGTGTACCTCTGCATGTGGGTTCCAAGAGCAAGTGGGCAGTGGGGATGGCAACTCCCTCGCCTCCTCTTGCAATGGAAACTTTGTGCAAAGAATTGGTAGTTCTGCCTCTTTTTTAATCCCCCTCTCTTGTGTGTGTGTGTGTGTGTGGCCTTTTCATCATTATCTTGTGGAAGATTCAAGCCACAGGAGGCCTCAGCTCCTGAAATTCCACTGTGGCTTTAGCATGGTGAACCGCTTCAGCCCTTCCTGGCCCCTGCCCTCTTGCAAGAACTTTCACTAGCAGGACTGGTGGCGAAGTCTCCTTGGGGAATAGAGTGGAGGGGGTAGGTTGGGGTTAACCTCAGACAAGCACAGACCCCAGATTTTGCTAAAGGTAAACTGTCCTTCAGTTCCCTCTTCACCCTCACCGGCAGCCCAGGCAGGACGGAGCATGGGAGGCATCTAAAAGCACAAGAAGACCTGTAAGCCCTGACCCCAGCCCCATTCCCAAGAGGTTAGTGAGTCACCTCCATAGGGACAGACCTCTGAGGATCCCTGCCCACCTAGTTTCCTCAAATGTACATAGATCTGGGAGGAGGCGAGGAAGTAATAGTCAAGATTCTATCAGAACCTAAGCGTGGGGATTGGGACCCCTCTCTGTGGGTTTGTCTGTGTTTGCACCTTGTCCTGTGTCTGAGGTCCTGTGACTGTACCCTCTTCCTGCCCTAGGACATTTGTATCTCTTGGCTTTGTAATAAATGCTGCATACTCTATGGAGTCTGTAGTTTTTTGTGGTAGAGAGAAGGGTGGGTGGGTCCCCTGGCCTCATCATGCCTCTTGTCCCTGGGTTCAACTGCCTTGGGGGCCCTATATAGGTGAATCTGAACTTCCCTGTCCCTGTGGCTGGTCAGGTGCCCTCAGCCCACACACTTGAGGCTATAGTCTGAAGCAGGAGATAGACATGTGCCTCACACCAATGACCACAAAAACACCACCCTGGGTGGGGATGCTTTAATGCCATTGTCTCCACCAGCTGATGCTGAACCAGGGGGCCTGTTCTCCACTGCTTGAGAATGGAGACTTCAGGTTATGGGGAACAGTTCCTTCACAAGCCAGTTGTGTGGGTGCTGGGGTCTCTGGATGATCCCTTCTTGAGCTTGGCACCCAGTTTCCTTCTCCACAAAGGGTTCCTGTCAGGCCTGGAGCCAAGGTCACGTGGGCCTGGGTGGCAGCTTCTACCTTACAGTGGGGAGCCCACTTCTGCCTTCTGCACTTGTTCACTCCTATGGGTGCCGTCACAGTACGGGGGCTTCTTGGTGGCCTTGCAGGTACAGAGTGCCACAACGCGGGTCTCCTGGGCCTTGAATTTGAGTGGGAATAGGCCAGTGCGTTGGAAGAAGTGGGAGCCATCGCAGAAGGGCTGGCGGGAGAAAGGGCAAAGATCTGACCCCACCTGCTAGGGCAGTCAGGGCAGGGCAGGTGTTAGAGCTCAGGGGGAGGAAAGCAGAGTGGCTGAGGCCCAGACTCGCAGACTACCTGGGTTCACTAATGTACTTCTCTCATGTGTAACACATGGGTAACAACTAGAGTTGTTATGAGGAAATAAAATAATGGTCATCATGCACTGTTCCCATGGTAAGTTTTCAGTAAGCATGAATCTTTACAACACTAGTCTCTGGGGGACCCAGAGAGCCAGGACATAGGACAATTTTCAAGGTGAAATGAGACCTCCCGTATCAGCAATGTTTACACTGATAGGCTTTTTTTTTTTTTTTTTTTTTTTTTTTTTTTTTTTGTGGCTCTGAGTCTCCATGGTTCATGAAATTTATTTCATTCTCATGTCCCCTGAACTGGAGAGTACCTGCATACCTTCACAAGGCAATAGCAACTCTATCTGGCATATGAAAGGGAGTGGACATTTCAGGGAGGAGGGCAGGTCCCATAGAAAGCCGGCTGCCCAGTGCAGAAGTGCACTCCCTGTCCATTTCCAGAAGCTGTTTAAGCAGAGACAGGTTGATGGAAACAGGCCCAAAGAGGTGATGAGCCTTGCCAGTTAGTGGATGAGCTGGAGTCAAGACTTCTTGTCCTTGGAGCCAGGTGAAGATGGGAGGAGAGGTAAGGGAAGTGTGCAAATAGAAATCAGCAACCTGTCCCAGGGGCACGAGGCAAAGGCAGGTGCACCTAAGTAGGATTTGGAACTCTGGGTTGCTGGCACCTTCCTTCATGGCTTGGAGGGACATAGTTCAGTGCTTAGCTCAGAAGGAAAGGGCTCAGCCTGAGTATACGGGCAGGATTTCTGCTGGGGTGAATGGCTCCTGGGGCAGAGGGGAGATGGGATGTGATGAGGCAGGCAATGAGGCTGAGAAAACAGCAGGCTGTGGTGGGCAACCAGGAAAAGTCACATCAACTGTCAACAAGAAGCGAAGGGTTTTCTGGAAGAGGACTGGAGAGGGGCACTGGGAAAGGTTAGGAAGCTTTGGGGGCAGGATAGCCTGGGCAGAATCTCTTCCTAATGTTGGGGGTTAGGGCCTGGGAACGTATGGCCTAGATGCTTTCTGGAAGGTGAAAGGAGAGAGGGATAGACAGGTGTGCCTACTGGTGGCTTAGATGTGGGAGCTCAGGAAGGTACCTCTGAGAAGGAAAGAGACCAGAAGCTGGATTCTACCAATCTGGCTGTGTGACTGAGTTTCTGTCCCCACAGCTTTATTTCAAGGGGTAGATACAGACAAGTGAGCTCAAGGCTGCTGGTGGCACTGGTCTTTGGCACTGGTCACCTCCAAGCCCCCTTAGCATCCCTCAGGTATGTGTGGGAAGAAGAGGACCATGTTGGGTAGGAACTCCCAGGAGACACCATGCTGTCCTAAAATCAGAGGTGTCACAGGTCAACCAGAAGGTGGGACAGGGTTTCTCACCTGCTTCTTGCTGCGGCCACACACACACCACCTGTAGGTTTTCCCAGCTACCAGCTCCACCTTGATGGGTGTTTTCAGGGCCACCACGGGCTTGGCTGGGATTTGGGGGAACCACCGGGCCTGGGGCCAGAGAAAATGAGGGGCTCAGGGTCAGTTCAAACTCTAGAATCACTTTCTTGGCAGTTGCCCACTGGCCTTGGAGGGGGGCAGGCTTCCTCCATATGAGGCTTATCTGATGCCACTCAGCAAGGACATTCTCCCAGGGCACTATAAAGATCCTGAGCTCTGGATAGAGAAGAGATTTCAAGGCCATGCAGGCGCTCAGATTTCAGGGTCCAGATGCCTTTCCTCAAACCCTGGCTCCTACCTGAGTTCTAGGGAGGGAGGCTCTGGATCCTGTCAGCCTAGGGCAGGGCCACCCACACATGGGGCTCAGTTAATCACTGTTGTCCTTAGTGCAGAAGCTGGGCTTCCTGCCCAGTGCCCTCTGCTCCACTCCACCTTCTTTAGAGCCATCAGGGTCACAGAGGCAAGGCATAGGGAGCCAGGAATCTGACGAATAGGGCTGTATTCTTCCTGCTTCCATTTCCTGGTCTCTGACTTCAAGTCTTTGGGCCTAGGGGTCTTGTGTGAGGAGGAGGGGAGGCTGGAGGTACTTACTAGCCAGGAGGAGATGTGCTGCTTCTGGTTCAGGTTCTGCAAGGCACACAGGCATCACAAGACAGTGGTTTGTAAATAGAAAAATAAAATCACTGTAAAGGGGAAGACACGGGAGGCCATCAAGGAGGGAAGAGCTGACAAGGGCTAATGGGACATGGGAGAAATGAGGGTCATAAAAAGGGTTCACAGAGAAGTCTTGCTGGGGAGATCTTAGCACCAGCAGGCGCTCGGGGACAGGTTGCTGAGTGGAGGGTTGCGAAGCCAGCGGCCGCACGGGGGCTTGGGGACGCTGGGCCTGGGATGGGGCGGGGCTTGAAAAGGGGCCTGCCTGGGACTGGCAGGTCCCTGAGCCAGGAGAGGAGGAGGTCTGGGCTGGGCTGGGGGTGCTCACCCAGGTGCTGCAAGCCAATGGCCACAGGATCGCCCCCATGCCGCGCATGGCCCACCGAACGCGCTCCCGCTGGCTTCTCCCGCCGCGGTCACCTTCCCGCTCCCTCCGCCTCTCGGCCCGCCTGGCCACGCCTCGGCCCGGAAGACGCTGCGGGGCTCCGCGCGGGCGGGGCCGGGACCTGCGGGGTCCGGAAGCCGAGCCGCAGTGCCTGTCCCGCAGCCTTCTCGGGTCCCCGCGGCGTGGCGCGGGCTGCTTCTGGCGCCCCCCACCCGACCCACTTTGGGACGGGCCAGTTTGCGGAAGGTCCGGCGCGAACACAGCAGCTGGAGCAAGGGACCCTCCTAGGAGCCAGTTTTCCCCGGAGAGTCTAAGGGTGGGCCTCTAGAAGCTCAGTGGAGACGCATCTCCTCACCCAGCGCATCCCGGGGGGGGGGGGAGGGGTGGTGCGGCATGGCTACCTGCGCTTTGGACACGCCCCCGGGGATGTGGTGTGCCCAGCAGTGTGAACGGCTGCTCTGAGTGCTGACCCGAGCGTCGTGAACCATACCCGCTCCGTCTTCCCACAAACTCCAACTGTAGGCACCCACCTCCATTTCCTTTCAATAAAGCCAGACCAAACAGGAGCTCTTTGGATTTTTTTTTGCAAAACATTCTTTTATTAAAAGAACAAGTGCTGTTTACGAACTGCCCTTCGTACAAATAACATCCGTATACAAAGATACAAGATCCGGGTTATGCACAATTCCAGGCTTGGAGGTGGCAAGGGGCATTGCCTTTTGGGCTGAGGATATAAAGGAGGTTTTAGAAAGAATGAAAAAGAAACCCCTGGGTTTGCAATCTGTGGCTTCCCCTCCCGCTCCCTAGGAAGGTCTGCTACATGGAAACAGGGTGGGATGGAAGGGGGGGCGGGTGGGAGCCAGGCCTTGGGTCTCCAATCCCACCACCCAAGTCCCATGTTGAGAAAGTGAACGGGAAAGCGAACATCTGTCAGTCCCCAAGTTTTCAGTAGATCAAGACAAAGTGGTCAGGAGCTTAGACACACTTTTAATCCGGATTGATATGGCAGGAGGGCACCAAGGCTACTTCCCCACCTTCCTCTAGGAAGACACCTGAGTCCCTTTAGGTACCTCTTCCCCTGGAATAAACTGGGATAAAGGAGAACTAGGAGCAAGCTGCCTATCCTGACACTGATCCATCAGAAACCAAGGAAGATGCTGGAAGCTGGCAGGGGAAGCCTATGCCTTTGAAAACCTGTTCTCATTTCCAGTTTGGGATAGAGAAGTGTGGAGGTTACCCTTTCTCAGAACTGGCCCTGAGCATAGGCTCCCCACATTCCTCTTCTAGACCCTTCCTAAGAGTCTAAGGTGAGCACTTCCCTAGAACTCAGTACCAGAATGGGCAGGGGTCCCCTCAGCAGCCTCAAGGGCAGGACACGAGGAGGCAGCAGTAGACCCAAGAGCCTGACCCATAAGCAGGAAAAACAAAAGGACCCTTCATGTGTAGTTGTCTGTGGAGAGAATCCCTCAGCTTTCAGCTAAGACTGTCAGTGCTATGTAGACACTCTCCCACCCAAGCACCAACCTGCATTCATACATGTCACACACACAGGGACAGACAGCAAACCATGTGGTGGCCATGCAGTGGGGCAGGGGAGCCAAAGCTCAGGAGGCCCTGGTCCTGAGGGGCTTGGAAAGACAGGTCCTTTCTACCTCTAACACTGCACCAGTTGTGACACCCCACAGCAGACAGTGGCTCTGCATGCACACCCACTCACCCTCCTGTGACACAGAGCTCCACTCTTATGCATCTTTCAACCCTGCTTCCGCTCTGCAAACCACATCCTTCCCCTCCCCTAGAGATCTAAAAATCTGTGCCCCTTTGCACCCCCCAAACCAAATTCATTGTCAAAGCAGGGGGTGAGGCTGGGAGAGGGTGAGGTCATTACAGCCACCCTTGGCATTGGCATCCTGCTTCCTCCCAGAGATCTCCCAGACCTTTTCTATTATTGAGCTTCCTCAGAAGGAAATGCCTCTACCTCTCCTAAGAGCCAGAGGTGGGGGGCACCAATTCATGCCCAGCCTGGGCTCATCCTTCAAATCTAACCCAGCAATCTGCCACAGCATCCCAGTATGGGAAATGCAAAAGGCTTGGGAAAGATAGAGACCACGGACTCTTGGAGAGAACCCCAGACTTTGGGTTGGGAAAGGGCAGATGAGCTGGGGGTCCTGGTTCCAGTGCACTAAATCCTTAGGACCACTCTCTTCCACTCATCAGCCTTGGGGTGGATTTACTTCCCTTACTGTCCAGAACAGAAGTAACCTCAGCTGTAAGTAGGCCAGCATTGGGCAAGGGTGGGGTGTGAATAAGAAACTCTTCTAAGAATCTCTGAAGGTTATTTTTTCTTTTCAGTGGTTTGGGGGCAGGGAGTAACAGAGCTTAATAGATTAAGATGGATACAATGTTGAATTCTATCATTTCTTTCTAACTGATACTTAGCATTAATAAAAAGTGAGTATTTCTGAGGTCATCACAACTGCCTCCCCCTCCCCAAGCCCTTGCAAGTGCCTAAGAAATTGCCTCTGAAAGACTCCCACCCACCCCTTCCATTATCAGCTCCCTAACATCTTACAAAGTCTTATCAACAGGAATATTAATATTATTTTCAGTATCAGAAAAAAAAACAGCTGAGCAGCACAGGCAAAAATATATCTGCACTACATTTCTGTTGTTGCCAAAAATATACACATCTTCTTTATTTAAAAAAAAAAATCAAACAAACAAAAAAATAAACCCCAACAACAAAAACCCAAACAGAAACGCACACACAAAAAAAATCCACACATGCAGAGACCGACAAGACAGGAGCATCAGGAAAGCGGGAACACCCACCCTCCACTCCGACCCAGTGCAACTGAAATGGGAACATAGGCCTGGCCTGGCCGCTCTCCTGGCCACCCCACTTGGTCTCTGCCTTGAAGGCCCTGGGCAGGTGGGGGCTCTTTTAGGATGAGAATTACCCACTATACCCTAGGGAAATAGCTGGTGGGTGAGGGGATAGTTGATAGGTCAGCTTAAGCGGCTCCCCTGGTTGGTGGTGGTAGGATGCTGGAGGCAGGCTGGCTAATTCTTGGGAGGGAGGATTTTGCTAAAACAAGTGGCACTTTACCCCTCTTTGCCCCCTCCCCCCAGTCCTGGGGCTCCCCTTGTGCCAGGGAAGGACCAAACTATAAATGGGGAAGGGGGGCCCTAAGGGGGCCCTGAGATCATGTGAGACCTGGAGGAAAGAAGGCAGGATTTTACCCTGATTCAAAGCCCCCAGCCCTGTTACTCTCCAGTATTGGAGTACTGTTCTGGTTTTTGTTAACCATTAGTGCCCTAGAAAGGGACCAAAGTTGGTGAGGTGGGGGGGGTGCAAATGAGAGCTGGAAGCTCCCCCCTGTGGTGCTATATCATCTGACCATTGCTCCTATCCCTGTCTGTGGCTGACCCAGGTCCAGGGGAGAGAGACAGGCAGGCAGGCAGGCAGGCAGGCAGACAGACAGACACACACACACACAAACACACATGCACACCATCACTCACACTCTGAGTTGGGCAGCTCCATCTCCCCACCCTCGGCACTCCTAATCCAATAGTGCAAACAGGGCGCAGGGCACCAAGGAAGGCTGAGGCCTCCCCTACCCGCCCTCTCCTCCCCTCCCCATCACCGGGGCCCTAAGACAGGGAGGCTTGGACTGAGTATGATGCTATCCTGCCCCTTCCTCAGCCACCTCCACCTGTGGGCTTTTACAAGCTCAGCTTGTGACCCTTGTGGGGGAAGGATGGTGAGAAATAGTCCATGGGATCCCTTCTGCCGTCTGCCCAAGTTGGGAAGGAACCACAGGTAAAGTCAGGCCAGCCCTTTTTCCATACAAGATTTCCATGCAGGCCCAGGGCCTGTCCCTCTACTTCTCCCCATTCAAGTGCTGATCCATATTATGTGACAGGTTTAACCAGCGCCCTACTTATGCTTTCTGGGTGACCCCAAAACATTTTATGAGGGTGGGCGCATCTAGGTGGGCTCAGAGCCTGTCCTTCCTATGAGCTCCCCACAGAGGGGCAGGTGCAGAGAGAGAAGGAGCCCAGATGGAAGGGGCTCTTCTTTCAGTCTCAGTCCTCATCACTGGTACCAGGAGCTCTGCACACTCCCTGGACTTCCACACAGGCTCTGGGCGCAGGTACCTGCTCCAGGCCAGAACCCCTCAGGCCAGGATCTACCTCCTCTACTGGGGTGTCAGCAGGGGTGTGGGTAGATTTAACCTTTTTCTTGGTTGGCTGA
Organism: Loris lydekkerianus; assembly: GCA_963574355.1. Lineage (NCBI taxonomy): Eukaryota > Metazoa > Chordata > Mammalia > Primates > Lorisidae > Loris > Loris lydekkerianus. The sequence continues at coordinate 58,472 of CAUYPK010131082.1, read as the reverse complement.
AGCTCCTTTGTCAGCGGCCTGGAAAGAGAGGAAGGGAGGTTGGGGGTTTGAAGGAGGCGAGAGGTTTAGAGGTGTCTGGTCCTAACATCTACTTGAGAACAGCTTCCTGGGCCAAGAATAATGAGGTAGGGTGAGGGGGACTGGCTGAAGCCTCCAGCCTGGGTGCTGGTGGTGCACACCAGGGTCAATGTGTGGGGGTGGGGATACTGCCCTGCCAAAGGGAACCCAGCTGAGTGGCCATGAGCCAGCCAAAGCCTTTCTCACACTAATCACCCAGAGAGTCATCTTTTCCTAACTGGTCTGCTCACAAAGGAAATGGCCTTTTCTAATGGGTCTTCCCAGAAGGCTTATTTTCTAGTTTGTCTGTTTTTTTTGTTTTTTTTTTTTGAAGGCTGTTTCTAATTGGTCCTTTTCTTATTAGCCCATGTTCAGACTGGATTTTTCTTAGCCCTGCAGGAGGGCACCCATGGGCAAGCAGAGGCCTTGGGGTCTTGGGCCCCGCACTTTGCCCACCTAGGGTTTGCTTCCTTCCTCTGCTCATGCATCTGAACATATACTTCTGAGGGTTGATCTCTGCCCATCCTTCAGAAGGGAGATAGGAAGGCCTCAGACCCCTTACTCACCCCTCCTTTGGGGCCACTGCCACTGCCATCGGCCCCTGACAGACTGAGGAAAGGGTTGGTCTGGGCAGTGAGGACTGGAGGTCCGCCTGCTGCTGCTACTGCTGCAGCCGCAGCTGCTGCAGCCATGAGACTTGTGTTGTTGCCAAGTGAGGGAGCCACTAGGGCTCCAGCAGGCAGCAGGGGTGGGGCAGATGCTGTGGGCAGCAGGCCAGGGGTGCCCGCAGACAGCAGCGGGGTGGAGCTTCCTGCCAGCAGACTGGCCATGGGCAGCTGGGAGCCCCCGGCCATCTGTAGGCGCTGCAGCTCCCGCTTCTGTTGGATCTGCTGGATCATCTGGTAGACCACAGTCTGGTGTTCCTGCAAGGGGGCCAGACTGCTCATTGGCCAGTGGTCCCCCAGGTTTTTTCCCCACTGTCTGCCTCCCCTGCTTGACCTGGGCTCCATCCCAGCACAAGGAACCACGAGGCAGGAGACCTGTGAGACAGTCAAGGTTCTCTAACCTTCCACTCCGGGCCTCAGTTTGCCCATACAGACAAGAAAATGGCCACATTCCATCAGTGTGTGTCAACTGGAGCATGGCTGGCCAGGTGTGGGATATTAGACATCCCCTCTCTGCCCACTTGATCAGTTCCTCAGTTGCTAAGACAACTACAAATGCCCCAAAGAGTGGCATCAACCCAAGTTGAAAAACACTAAACTAGGTCAATAGTTTTCAATTTCCTTTGTTTTTTTCTTTTTTTCTTTTTTTTTAAATCATTTAACAGCATTCATGTTGGGGGCAGGTGCAGTGGCTCACAACTGTAATCCTAGTATTCTGGGAAGCTGAGGCAGGTGGATCACTCGAGCTCAGGAGTTCAAGACCAGCCTGAGCAATAGCAAGACTCTATCCCTACTAAAAATAGAAAAATTGAAGCAAGAGGATCACTTGAGCTCAAGAACTTAAGGTTGCTGTGAGCTATAATGCCACAGCACTCTAGTTAGAATGTCAGAGTGAGACTTTGTCTCAAAAAAAAAAAAAAAAATTTATTTTTGCTTTGAATAGGCTAAACATTGTCAGTATCCTAAAAACCAAAATAATATATCAAACTTTATACCTTAAGAAAACTTGTTCCTACTTTTTTTCTTTTTGGAGCCAGAATCTCACTTTGTCCACCTGGGTAAAGTGCTGTGGCATCATCTTAGCTCACAATAACCTCAACCTTTTGGGCTCAGGTGATCCTCTTGTCTCAGCCTCCTGAGTAGCTGGGAGTAGAGGTACGTGCCACAACACCCAGCTAATTTTTCTGCTTTTAGTAGAGATGGTGTCTCCTTTTTGCTCAGGCTGGTCTCGAACTCCTGAGCTCAAGGGATCCTCCCGCCTTGGCCTTCTACAATGCTGGGATTACAAGCATGAGCCACCTTGCTTGGCTCTTGCTCCTATGCTTATTCCCATCTGGCCTCTATAGGTAACCAGTTGAATTGGTTTCCTGTCTTTCTAATGTTTCTTTTTTCTATTTTTCTTTTTCATTGGTGGATTGGGTGGATTTCTTTTTCACTGGTGGATTGAGATTGCCTTCCAATCCACTGGTAGATTGAGATTGCCTTCCAAAGGCAATCTCAGCAGAACCCAATGTCTAAGTCAGACCCAAAAGAAGGTGCTCTGGTTGAGGGGGGTGTCATCTGCTCAACCACCTCTCCACATAGACCTAAGAGTTACCCTAGAAGATCTTTGAGGATTGAAATACTCAGTTAACAGAGGACTTGCTCCCTGGGTCCTCTCACTCGTGAGGGCCACTATAACAGCCCTGTCCTAAGAACAATCTTTATCCCTTTAGACTGCATGATGTTCCATGGGGGCCAGTCCCAGTCCCACAGACTCAATCTCAGTCCAGCCTGGAGCTTCCCTCCTTCCTTTCTGCTTCTGTTCTCCCTGGGCCAGCCCAGGTCCTCTGAGATGAGCCTTTCCAGGCAGAGCTGGCGAACCAGAAAGAGCAAGGTGCACCTGAGGCAGCCAGGGAAGGAAGGGCATTACCGGGGTCAGCTGTGGAGAAGCAAGGAGCTGCTGCAGTTGCTGGAGCTGCTGCTCTTGCTGCTGAAGGAGGTGTCTCTGCTGCTCGGTTAGGCTGAGGCAGGGAACAACACACAGACCATGGGAAATGGCTAAGGAAACATCCTTCTCCCATTCCCACAAGCCCACAGATTCCCTGAGCCCAAGTGAGGAGAGGCAGAGATGTGTGATCTCAGAACCCTGAGCTCAGAGGGTGCAGCAGGAGGGATAAGAGAGAGATGGGAGAACTGTTTCCAGAGGGGAAATCTAGCTATCACCTAGACATTCATGGCTAATAGTCTAGTCAGCAGATGACTAGGATTATACACCCTGTGAGGGGGAGGACATTTTCCTTTTGGGGGAGTATGGATGTTTGTGAGGGGAGCCCATCCCGAAGCCAGCCTCCCTGTTCCCTTCCCCAGGGCTGAACTCTCCCTCACCTGTTGAGACAACCAGGTAGCTGCAGCGTGGGGGCCCCACCAGCCTGGCTCAAGCCCGCAGGGTTGGAGGCAGCGGCCCCATTCAACCCCCCCAGGAGCCCATTGAGGGGCAGGCCCCCACTGCTTGCCAACCCCCCCAATAGCCCCTCAGCCATGGGCATGGCCCCCAGCCCTGCAGCCCCCGGTGCCCGGCCCAACCCATTTTGCGGCTGGGGTGGGAGTGGGGCAGGGCCCCCAGGCAGGGCCAAGGGCAGAGTGGCAGGGCTCTGCTGGAGCAGGGGCAGCGGTGGGGGCGTGCTGTGGAAGGATAGCGACGAGCTGCTGCGGCTGGGGCAGCCTGAGTGTGGGTCCTGGGGAGGGGGAGAGGAGGGGTCAGCAGGACATTTCTGTCCCCTGGCCCAACATCCACCAGCATTCTCACAGAGCACAGTCATCCCCACCTCACCACCAGGCATCCTGGAGGAAGAAGCAAGGCCCAGGGATGAAGGCTAAGATCCAAATGGGCTTCAGAGATCATGTTTCCTGACCCCTTCCTGGGGCCCCAGCATCCCTCATCATCCTTATTTAATAACGAACAATGATGATGATAATAGTGACCATCTGGTGAAGCAGATGCAGGGTTTAGTTCTCAGCCTGTACTATCTTGTTATTCCCATGTTATGGGCAAAGCCACTGATTCTCAGAAAGGTCAAGTAACTGTAGGCAAGAGCACTATAGCTGGAGTGAAAGGCTCAGGTTAAAATACTATCTCCACAATCCAGTGGCTTGGGTGGTATTGGCTGGGTTCAACCTCCCTTTCTTAGTTTACTTAGTCATAGTCTGGGAGTAATAGTAGTACCTATTCTTTAGGTTATTAGAAAAACTAAATCAACCCTTTAAAATCTTAGCACAGGGCATAACAAAGGGAAACTAGGCAATTAATGCTAGTTATTGTTATGATTACTACTGTCCAAGTCACACAGTTAATAAATGGCAGAAAGAAAATAAGAACCCAGTTTGCTGAATTCCCAAAATAACAACTCAACAATAGCAAACGCTATTCTAACCACCACCAATCACACAGTATTATTTTGTGTGAAGTGCTATAATAAACCCTTCCCAAATACTTCTCAAGAAGACCTTCCTTGACCACTTTGTATCCACAGAAAAGTCCCTTTCTCCATTTTCTCATAGTTCTAAACTTATTTCCACCTAGCATTTCTCCCAGTTTGTAATTATTTATGGTTTTCTTGGATTTAGCCTATCTTCAGGAGCAGGATTATGCTGGCCTCTGATTGCTTAGCCAGTGCCTGGCACTAAGTAGGCACCTCATAAATATTACTTGATTGAGGGATGAACCAATGAATCAGTCAAACAATCGCTCAGCCAGTTGTAGGGTCAAGATGGGACCTGGCGACCTACTCTCCCTCTCCTCCCTCCTCCCTGCCTCCACTCCTCCCAGCACCCACCTCGGAAGACGTGGACAGCGAATTGTCCAGGCCCAGACTGCTCTTTCCTGGAGGGCTCTTGCTGGTGCTCAAGGAGTCGCTGCTGCCGGCTGAAGGAGGAACGTCAGGGGGTTCAGTCAGGGCCAGTTCGAACTGCCAGCATGGGCTCCCATTCCCGGGCTGAGAAGGATCCCCTCACCTTGGGGAGGCAGGCCATAGGGCCCAGGGACAGGGCCATTGGCAGCAGGCAAGGCGGCAGGCAGGGCGGGGAAGGGCACAGAGAGTTGCACGTTGAGAATCTGCAGCCGTTCCTTCTTAGCGGTCAGGCTCAGGATCTGCTCTTGCAGCCGCTGGTTTTCCTTCTGCAGCGCATGCAGCGCCTTCAACATCTCCACAACTGCAGAGAGAGCCAAGGCGCCTGAGAACCTAGCGGCTAGGTGGGGCGGGGCCAGAGGAGGGGGCGGGGTCTAGGAGAGAAAGCCCACTCAGACCTCGAAAAAAGGCGCCAGCCTAATAATGAAGGGCACAGGTGAGCTCGGAGGGGTGATGTGGGACCTGGGAGCCAGACGTGTGAGGCCACGGGTAGGGACTGCGGTTCGGGTGGCGAAACCATGAGATTGGAGAAAAGGTATGTGGAAATAAGACTTTGGGGTTTGTTAGGTCTGGGCCAGGAGGCCAAGAGGGCCAAAGTGGGGGTGGGGTGCTGAGGGGTGGGACCAAGGGGAAGGCCTAGCAAGCGTTAATTAAAGGAGAGGCCAGGGGTTAGCAGAAATCAATGCTTAGGTGGTGCCTGTGGGAGGAACTTTGAAGAGGTAAGGGAACCACGGGGAGAAAGGGGGCCCTAGGGCAGGTCTCCCTGCCCCGCACCACCCCTCCTCACTGTTGACACCGGCCTCCCCATCGCCCTGCTTCTCCAGCAGCTGCTCCATGTTAGTTGTCCCTTGGGCCGAAGAGTCTAATTGGACGCCTCCACAGGGTGCAGTGGCTGTCTGGTCGAAGAGTGCCGGGAGACTGCTGATGGGGGACCTGCAGTCAGAGGGAAAACCAGACTGCAGGCTGACCTGACCACTCCATGATTCCCCCCTCCTCTCTACTCAGGAGTCCCAGTCTCTTCTCCGTCCTCCCTTGAGTGTCCCTTCTGCCCGGCTCCCAGCCCTTCTCCAACCCACTGCTTCCTCTCTCACATGGAAGACAGACTCTCCTGGGGGGAGGTCCCCCGACATCTGAAGCTGCAGTCCTCCAGGTCTGGCTCTTGAAAGGAGAAGAGAAAGCAGCTATTAGTGAGTGGAAGAGTAAAGGATCTGGAACCTCATTGCAGATTCCCCTCCCCAGGACCCTCCTAACCCAGCCTGGCAGTTCAAAATGCCAAGGCGTTAGGGCCCTGGCTTGGAAACTCTGCCCCATGGGAGGCAAAGCCTTAGCATCTGCTCCCTTTCCTTTTCTCTAGACAGAAAGGCTCTCACTGTTTGGCCACCTTCAGCTCCACCTCCCAATTTCTTTCCCCCCTAGCTTCAGAGTTATAGAAATTTGAGGTCAAGACATATGTGGATTGAACCTGAACCTGACATTAGCTTGCTGTGTGACCTTGGATTTGTAACTAGCCTCTCTGAAGTGACCATTATTAGGATTAACAGAAGATAATAAATGTGTTTAGCTTAAGGGTTTAGCTGGTATGCAGAAAGCCCTTAATAACGGTAACTATTATCATAATTATCTTTGCATGACTTTTTTTTTTTTTTTTTTGAGACACTCCCACTCTGCTGCTTAGGCTCTAGTGCTATGGGGTCCGCATAGCTCACAGCAATCTCAAACTCCTGGGGAATTTTTATATTCATATAAAAGGTAAAAGGCAAAACTCTTTGTTGGGCCACAGAATCCCAACTTCAGTTAAGAAAATGTAGTCACCCTACCTGCTGGGTCTTTTACCTGTAATTGTTATTTTGGCTCCTTTAAGGTTAACTTTAACTGGTCTGGCAGTAAGCCCTACCCCCTACCGGACCGCTGGTGCCTATGCACCAATCAGCTCTCTGGGGCTGGGTCGACTCTCCAGGGAGAGGGCGGGGAGTTTATGGCACGCCCCCTTAACTCCTAAATACCTGGAGAGCAGATTGCTCAACTGGTCTTCCCAACTGCTGGTCCCAAACACCAAGGACACAATAAGAGGCAGCCAGGAGTAAGGAAGACCAGAATTTGAGATCTGGCTCTGCTATTCCCTACCTCAACCGCCTTGAACAAGTCATTTATCCCTCTGCCTTTTTTTTGAGACAGAATTTCATTTTGTCAGCCCCTGTAGAGCGCTCCGGCATCATAGCTCACAGAAACCTCTAACTCTGGGGCTCAAGCCATTCTCTTGCCTCAGCCTTTCAAGTAGCAGAGACTACAAGTGCCCGTCACAACGCCCAGCTATTTTTAGAAATGGGGTCTTGCTCTAGCTCAGGCTGGTCTCAAACTAGTGAGCTCAGCTGATCTGCCCACCTCCACCTCCCAAAGTGCTGGGATTACAGGCATGAGCCACTGCACCTGGCCTCCTCTGCTTTTTTCTTCTGTGAGATATAGCAGTAATTCTGCCCTGCCTACCCACTGACAGTGTTAACTTGAAAGTGTGTACCCTGGTTTGTTGTGTATAAATTTCCCACCCCATTCCATGCCAATGGCCAGAGGGAGAGGGCAGCCAGAAAGCCCTCCCATCCTTTCTGAGGTCATATGCAAATGATAGGTGTCACTTAGGCCTCTGAATGGGGTCAAGAGACTCACATACCTGTGTGGCTGCTCTCAGCTTGGGTGAGGAGGGGGTTAACGGCACCCATAGGGGTTCCAAAGATGTGAGTAGAAGGGAGGCTAAAGGTAGAGCCAGCCAGAGAAAACACCTGAGGGAAGGGAAGTAGAATGCAGCCTGGTGGTTATTCTTGGATCTAGGGCACAACTGTGTGACTGAGGTGTGGGGGACTAGGCATGCTGGGGAGGATAGAAGACGGGGTTGGGATGTTCTGGTGGCAGTCGAGTCCAATCTCTCCAATTCACAGGCAGAACTGGGGTTCTCCAAAGTCTGTCCCCAACCTACCCAGGGAAGGAGGAGCCCAGATGTAAAGTCTCACCTGAGTGGTGGAGATAGAAGCAGAGGAGGAAGTGAGGGTGCTGGTGAATGGGGATCGACTTAGTCGGGGCAGGGCTGAGGTCCCTGGGGGTCCCAACAGGCTGGAGGAGAGGGGGGTACTGCAGACAGCCCGCAGCATCCCACCACCATGGGAGATGGGGTCCTTATTACTGGTGTAGATGCCTATAGGCACAAGGACACAGAGGGAAGCTCAGTCACCTTCCACCCCAGACTTCTCAGTCAGGCAGCTGGGACAGCCCCTCCCCAGGGAGTATATACCCAGGGATCTGGCTAAACACACCAGTCTTACCCTTTCACTGCAAAGATTCACTTTTTGCCTGGGTGACATTTGCTTGATGTGCCTGCTTATCTAACTGCTCTGTTGAGGGCTGGGGAATTCCTTTTTTTTTTTTTGAGATAGATTCTCAAACTGTCACCCTGGGTAGAGTGCTGTGGCGTCATAACTCACAGCAACCTAAAACTATTGGGCTCAACCTCCCAACTAGCTGGGATTACAGGTGCCTGCCACAATGTCCAGCTATTTTTTTGCAGTTGTCATTGTTTTAGCTGGCCCAGGCCAGGTTTGAACCTGCCAGCCCCTGGTGTATGTGGCCAGCGCCCTACCCACTGAGCTATGGGCCCTGCCTGAATTCCTAGCTTTTCTAATCTCCTTCTCAAAACTTAGTAAGTCCTGCTGGCAATCTACCCCAATCCTTCCCCCTACAGCCATCTAGAAGGCTGCTACAGGGATGTGTCTTGGAAGTAAATGTCACCTCCACCCTTTACTTCTGTCCTTTGGAGGAGTTTCTATCATATTTCTTTCTAACTACATGTATGTGCCTCTGTCCCCTCACTAGACTGGCTGGGCCCCAAAATGCCCTCTATACTGAGGGGGTCACAAACCTGCTCCCAGCAGGGGGGACTCTAGGCTCAGGCTAGGCAAGCTCCCAGAAGGTCCAAAGGTGCGGGAGGCCAGACCACCCAGGCCAGAGCTGACCAGGGAACCACCAGAGAAGGGTGAGGCAGCAGTAGCAGTAAAGCCAGCCAGCTGTGCACTGGGCAGGGAGGGGGCAGCTGAGCCCCCATTGCCTTCCTTGTTCCGGCTGCCCTTGGGACGGCCTGGCCCATGTCGGCTCCTTTTGCTGGCTTTGTGCTTCTTCTCCTTCAGGCTTGTTTCAGGGGTCTCATCTGCAGGTGCAGGGGTGGCGCTTAGTGAGGGCATCCGCTTGTGTGTGCCAGCTGAGGTCCCAGATCCTGTGATGTGGGGAGACTTATAGTCCCCAGGGGAGGGGACCCGGGCCCGGCCCGAGCTGGAGGTGGTAGTGGAAAAGCGCATGATGGGCCCAAAGCCAGAGAAGACCACCTTCTGCTCAAAAAGGTCAGCCTTGGGGGGCTCAGGGGCCGAGGGAGAGGAAGGGGCTGAAGGGGTCGGGGCTGAAGGCTTGGAGTACTTGTCTTCCTCTGGCTGTTCCAGCTTGGGGAATGCAGAAAAGTCAGGGGAATTCTGCAGGGATGAGACTGTGCACAGAAGAGAACAGAATTACAGCTTTATCTCAGATCCCCTAACTCCTCTCCCATTCCCATGTGCACTGGGGAAAGAACACTCTGCTTTCCTATCCCAGCTCTGCCACTGGCTCTGTGTCCTGGGACGAGTATTCCACCCCTCCAGCTTCCCCACTTGCCATAAAATGGGAATAGAGTAACTCCCACTGTACTGACCTCACTGCAGGACTGTACAGATTATATAGGAGATGACAGTAATGTGGAAGCTTTAAAACTGGCAACTTGAAGCACAGGTGTAGAAGACAATGAGTATTGTTATAGGATTGGTTGACTCAAGAAGGAAGGATTAAGGGGAGGGCTTGGGGAGGAGTCACTTGGTGGGGAATTCCCTGTCTTTCTCCTGAACCCACTTAAAAGTAAATGAGATGCAAAGGCCCTTGCAGTAAAGCTCAGGACAAAAGTCTATCCCTGCTCCCAGTCTCTTCCGGATGCCAACATTCACCTATAGGCTGGAAGGGCCCCCCAGAGGAGGAGGATGAGGAGGAGGATGAGGAGGAAGAGGTGGAGGTAAAACTGCTCACACCCTTCCCACTGCTCAGTTTCTTCCCCTTATGACTCAGGCTATGGCTGGAAGACTTTTTCCCCTTTGAGTCTCTGCTGCTCTCAGAGGTCTCTTGCGTGCTGGCCTCATGGTGGGAGGAAGAAGAAGCCGAGGAGGAGACCTGAGGGAAGAGAGGAGAGAGGAAGGTTCAACATCAAGTGTCTGGGCCTGGGCTCACTCTGACTTGGGAGTGGAGGAGGGCATGGGAAGAGCCTGGTGAGCTTCAGGGAGAGAGAGAGTGGAGGCTCCTAGACCAGGGAGACAGGGAGGCAGCTGAGGGATTTCTGCATGTAAGGCAGAGGGGAGTGCACTCAACCCAAGAAGGTGTCTATTCTTTGACTCAGGCAGGAATGAGGAAGGGTGAGGAAGAGAGAAAAACAGTCCCAGGGTTTGTATTGCTTTACTCATCTGGTCATTCATCCATTTACATACTTGAGAGGCCTCAGAGCGGGAGGTGGGAAGTGGCTTGGGCAGTGGAGGGCAACCACAGAGGAATGGGCTTCTCTGTCCCTACCTTGGCCCTCCAGGGGCCCCCAACCTTCCCTGCTCCTGCAAGTTGCAGCCACCCGGCTCTCAGCCCATTCACTGACCACTTGGTACTCTTCGTAGATCAACTAAGCATGCATGCAGTGAGAACCTATCCTTACTGGGACACTTCTCATCCTTGAAAATCCAGCTGGAAGTCCCTCTTCCATGAAGCCTCCCTAGATGCCTGGAGTGGAACAAGACACTCTGTCCTCTTATTTCCAGAGCACCATGTTAACTCATCTGCCCGTCAACAGTTGGCACTCTGCAGTGAAACATACTGTCCCTTTGTCTGAAGCCCCAGTAACCTCTAAGGGCAGCACCGTGGTAGCTGAAGGACCATGGGCTGGTGCCCTTCACCACCATGTTATGTTGTGCAGCCTCTCAACTTCACTGAGTTTCACTGTCCTTGCGGGGTGAATTATGCGTATCTGGAGAGTAGAAAGGAACATAATGCCAGATACATGATATGGGGTCAATAATGATGATAACTCTGATAGCAGCAGCTGCGATTAATGTTCCACAGTGCCAGTGGCCTTCAAACCAGACTGCCTGTGTTCAAATCTCCATTCTACCACTTATTAGCTATGTGCTTTCAGGCAAGTTACTTAACCTCTTTGTGCCTCGGCTTCTTTGTTTACTCTATGGGTTAATAAAATACCTATTTCGTTGGATTATTTGGAACACTAAATGAACTAATTCCTACATACCCTTTCCATCCCCTGGTTCTAGAGGGGAGCCTGCATGTGGTAAGTGAGTTCGTGCTTCATGTTACTGCCAGAGACAGCACTTTTCCTCCTGGTAGGGACCAGGTATTCAGTAAATTGTGCTGAGCTGAACAAACAAATGCTGGAGGGAGAATGGATGGGGGAAATGAGAGCCACCCTTGCACTGCCCCTCTGGGGCGGAGCCCTGGTCTCTGTCTTCCTCTTTGTTCTTTTCAACAGCTGGAGTTCTGAAGGGAGCCAGATGTGGTTGAGAGCAGGGGAAGAGAGGGACTGGGGGGAAGGGTAGCTAAAATGCTGGGGTGGGTAGAGGGAGATGGGCAAAATTCTCTGGCATGTCCAAAGGACACCCAGTTACTGGGGTACCTCTCAGATCTCTGGCCCTTCTTGTTACTTGTCTGCAGGTCCCTAGAAGGTCAGAGGGCCTGAATAACAAGCTTTCCAGGTGAACTCTGGGAAGCAGAGCAGGGAGAGGGTTACTGGGGCAGTTGCCACAGCAACACCACCCTGGAAACCTGATACCTGAGCCTCCTGCTCAGATGCCCAGAGCTCTGCCAACCATCTAAGGCAGGGTGGAAGTGAAGAGGCAAGAATGGCAAAGAGTTTCTCTAGGCCCCCAGGGTTTTCCTTCTATGTGGAGGGCAGGTTACAGAAAGAAGCAGGGAGGGTTGCTATGGCTTGGATTAGAGACTCTGAGCCTGCTCATGGCTCATCCAGATGTTGCCCATTTCAGGAGACAGCCCTAACATGCCACACCCCTGCTGGGAAGGGTAGAGTAGGTTGGAGTGTTATCCTGGAGTACTAACCCTTGGTTAGTACTTTCAGCCTCTCCAATTTACATGGAATGGGATTTTGGTTAAGTGACAGGTTTGGGGGGTGGGAGGAGGTTCCTCAGTCCTAGGAGCTTGGAGAATAGGCCTGAGTGCTGTACCCTCACTCTCTGCAGACAAGAGACCAGTGCTGAGGCCCTTTCTGGACAGACAGAGGCATATGTCAATATCTGGTAGCAAGTGGCTGAGTGAGTGGCAGGACTGAAGAGTGCAGGCCCCTCCAGGCAGATAAAAGGGCATACCACTAATCTCGAGCTTTAGGGAGGGCACCCAGGTCTCTGGCTCCTGACGTCCACACCTCTCCTCCCTTCCACTGCCATCGCAGACCAGCACCCCATCCCTTCTGAATGTGATAGCAGTACCTTGTCAGCAGCAGGGACCACAGGTGAGGTGAGGATGCTGGGAGGTGACTCAGGCCGCTTCTTGTGCTTCTGTTTAAGGCGTTCTTTGTCCTTTCGACTCTAGGAGGGAGAGGTGACCAGATAATATTTTGAGGGCTGTTTGGGCAAGGACAAACATGAAGTGTGGGTGTGGGGAACTAGCCCCTCTCAAGGATAGGGCTCTGTGGTGTCATGTCCCCATGGGCAGGGATGGCTGGAAGGAGTAGCTCCAGCAAGTTTCTCAGCTTGAACCAACAGCTCCTCCCCCCACGCTCATTGCTTACTAAAAATAGCCTGTCCCATTATTACACCAGTGACATAGAGCACCACACACGTGAGCACACACCTGCAAGGGTGTCCACCTGGGACAGCTGTGCAGGGGGATGGGAGCAGGGCATATGTGTTGTGTGGCGGGAGGGTACACAGGCATGTGCAGGTACAAACTAGATTGTGGGACGGTGTGTGCAGTGAAAGGCCATGTGTCTGGAGTTTAGGGATACTGTCATGTCATGGAGAGGACCTGGAGGATACAAAGAAAGCCACTGGGAAGTCAGGCCCCCAGATCCCCTCCAGGATTTTCATCATTCCACTTCCTTAGCCGCTCCTGCCCTCAAAGGAAGGAAGGGGCAGGTGCCAAGATTTTGGGGGCACCTCATGGTGGCTTTTTGAGATGGATATGTGTGAGAGTGTGGGCAGGAGAGATGGGCAGAAGGGTTCTACCTTCTTCTGGCCCCTATCATGATGGGTGGGGTGCTTCTCCTGCTGGGTGGATGGTGAGGTTGACCGGCTTCTCCTGCCAGAGATGAAGCCACTGCCACCTCCCCCTGTGCCACTGCTGTTGCTGCTTCCTCCTCCTCCTCCTCCCCCACTGGTGTGCCGGGATGTCTTCTAGGGAAGAGAAGTGAAAGAAGTTGCAAATCCTCCTCTCACTAGCTTAGGGAAAGCTTCCTGAAGGTCAAATGATCCTGGGAGCCAGTCCCATGTGCCCTGACCATTCAATACTCATGTCCTCCACGATGTCCTGCACAGAAGGACATTCTCTAGTCTGAAAATCCTAAAACTTACCCATCTGGCTTATCCAATGTATAGATTCAACAACTGAGGCCCAGAAGAGGCAGGAACATGTCTTGTGCCTCAGCAAGCCATAAGATTTTTGGTCTTTCCACAGTGATCTCTTGGCCTATCTTGGGCAGACTGAACTATGGCCCACTCCTACCTCTTTTTCTGGGCTATAGGATGTGCAAGGGATCCTCAGGGGGAGCCCATGCTCTCCTGCATTCCACATCCCAGCACCCCCTCCAGACACTCTGCTCCAGCCATCACCTGCTTCTCCCTTGTTCCTGGCTTTTCCCCTCCACTGGTTGCTCCTGTCCCAAAGGACATGCTGCCTTTAACCTGAAGCAGTTACCTGAAGTGAGTATCAACAGCAATAGAAACCCAATTCTTATGCCTCCTCCTCCACTCCTGTCACTACTTGGGCACTCTCCTGGGCCCAGTCTCATGGCTTCACTCACCCCAGGCTTGTAGCTGCTCCCTCTAAGGTCACCAACTACCTCCCAACTGCCAAATCCAAGGGCTAATTTCAGTCCTTTTCTAGCTCAATGGCTCCCCAGTATGGACACTGGTCTCTTTCCTGCCTCCCTCTCATCCACTGGGGCCCACCTTCTCCTTGTGGACACCCTGGGGATTCCATCCTCAGTCTTATAAGCCTGGTGCTGCCACTGCCATCTCCATAAAATCTGAATGTCTACGTGGCACCTCCTCTGAACCAAATCAACCTCCCTACCTTCTCTTAAGTTGTCATGGAACTCTAAAATCGATCCAAACCAGGACACTTTTGAAAATGAAGAGGGAAGCTATTGGTCATTATACCAGGCAACAGGCAGAAACCAGGAAGCTCACTCTATGAAAGCCCAGTCACACCTTCCTTTCAGGAAACCCCTGGGTGTTCAAGCTCCAACAACCCAGTCAATGACTGGAGACTGGATCTTATACAGTAACCTAAAGTTGTGCTTCCCAGCCACAGGCACATTTAGGCAAGTTCACCTAGAATGGTTCAAGCATCCAGCCTCATCCCTCCATCCCCCCTTCTCGCAGCTGTCTCTCAGGCTGCCAGCCTGGCCCTTCCAATCCAGCTTCACAGAGGCTGCCAGGGTAATCTTCCTAAAAAACAAATCTGATCATGTTACTCTCCTGCTTACAAGCCTTAGGACCCTGTGGCCTGTAGGGAGTGGAGTGGGGGAGTCTAAACCGCAGGACACCTCTCCAGGACATGTCACAGCTTTTGGGATATGCAAATCACAAACATGCAGAATGCCCTTTCCAGCCTCTCCACAGATCCCTGAAGCCTGGGGCAGAAGCAAGCCCAGCTCTGGCACTGCTTAGGCTTTCTCCTCTCAGCTCCTGCATCTTCCCCACCAAACACTCTGTTCTCCTGCCATTCCTGCATGCCAGTTTTCACACCAGTGCTTCTGCTGGGTTGGGGGAAAGGGGTGACTCCTTTTTCTCTTGGCAGACTCCTAAGCAGCTTTCAAATCAGGCTACTGAATCCCATTCACCAGCTTCGAGATAAAGTTTCACAATCTCAGTGAGCCTTAATTTACTCATTTGTAAAGTGGGGAAAATACAGTACTCCTAGTTCTTAGGGTTGGTGGGAGGATCACAGAGGCTAGGGGATAGTAAATATTGATTCCCACCTCTACTCAGCTTAAATGCTACCTTTTCCTTGAAGCCTCACAGATTCTGACGAGCAGGGTCAGAACTCTGTCTTCTGGGATGGGCTGCTTACTTCAGCTCTGGTTCATACCCCTGAATTTATTCCCCAATGACTGGGTTCTTTCCCTCTCTGCCCTTCTAGCACTAGGCACTGGCCTGGCACAGAGCCCATGCCCTCTAAACCATGACTAACTGGCTTGTACACTGATAGCCGGGACTCACCATCTTGCTGAAGTGGTATTTGCAGTAGCCACAGTACTTGACGTTGTCGACCTCCAGCACTTCTTCCTCACACAGCAGGCCTGCCATCTGGGCACTAACCGGGAGAGGTCAGCCTGAGACGGCAGTGGCCACAGACCAGACCAGCCACCTTCCTCCTACCCTCCTGGACCCCTGCTGAGGCGAAGCCAAGACCATCCAAGGGAAGCACTGCCACCACACCAGAGATAGCAGTTGGATGAGCCCAAGTGGTGGCCATCTATGACAAACCTTGGTGGGCAGGGAGGCGGGGCAGGGTCTCACCAGGTGACATGGAAAGCCTGTCGACATCCATGGCGGTTACAGGTCATGCAGGCTCCTGAGGCTGCCTTGCTTTCCCGGCCCTGCTCCTCGCAGATGTAGCATGTCTGAAGGACACAGTGCATTTGTCCCCTCCTCCAGGGAGCCCCTGTCCTTCTCTACCTGATGGATCCTTTGTCCTCCCCCCTCTATTCTATCTTCTCCCCATAATCTCAATGTTACCCAATAGAACTTTCTGCAATGATGGAATGTTCTATAATCTACACTAACACAGCAGCCACTAGTCATATGGGCTATTGGCACTTGAAATGTGGCTAGTATGCCTGAGGAACTAGATTCTAAATTGTATTTAATTTTAATTAATTTACATAGCTACATATGACCAGCGGCTGCTATATTAGACAGCACAGTCCTTGGATGGTAAGTTTTTAGGGTTTTTTTTGCAGTTTTTGGCCAGGGCTGGGCTTGAACCCACCACCTCTGGCATATAGGGCTGGCACCCTACCCCTTTGAGCCACAGGAGCCATCCAAGTTTTTTTTTTTTTTTTTCTTGCAGTTTTCGCTGGGGCCAGGTTTGGATGGTAAGCTTTAAAAGGTCAGGGACTATATCTTTCTCGCTCACTAGGGAGCTTTTTCCCACATTTGGGCCTCTGCTCTGCTTTCTTCTGCCTAGAACCCAAGACCTCACCCTCCTCAAGGCTAGCTCATTTTCCTGCTCCAGAACTCAGCTGACTGGTTCTAAAATAAGCCCTCTACCAGGTATTCTTTATTTCAGTGCCTTATTTTCTTCACAGCACTTATCACAAATTGTGTCTAATCCATTTGCCTATTTCTTTATTTTTTATTGTTTTTTTTTTTTTGCAGTTTTTGGCTGGGGCTAGGTTTGAATCCACTCCCTCTGGTATATGGGGCCAGCACCCTAATCCTTGAACCATAGGCACCGCCCCGCTTGCCTATTTATTGATATTTAATCTGCCCACAGGAGAATGTGAGTTCCACTGGGCAGGCATGACACATAGTAGGCACTCAATAAAATGTACCAGTGAAATTAATGTTTGAATTACTTTCGAAGGTCTATCCTCGAGTTCTAGAGCATAAGTGTGTGTCTGTCAATAGAAGGATGGCTCCCTACCTCCTGAGTACCCTGAAAGTGTTGGGTGGACAGAATCAAATTATACTAGATGAAGAAAGTGCTAGAGGGACCCAAGGATGATTGGCCAGGGAGGGGACTGGTGGGGGATGGCAGGGGATGCTGACCTTGTTGAAGCGATCATGAGGCACGTACTGCAGCACGATGGGCTCCATGGTGAGCACGTTGGCAAACTGCACCTCGGGTATGTAGAGGGCACACACCACATGGGCCCAGCCTGGGGCAGTGTGGAGCCAGCCTCAGCTGTGGATGGCAAGCCCGAGACCCTACCCCTCACAACCCCATAATACAGACTGTCCCCTTCTCCATAGTTTTCCCATTTGATCCCAGAGTTAGCCAGGAAAGGAAACTCAGCCTCCACCAACCCCAGTCCACTCCTGCCTTCCTAGACCCTGACTGGGGGTCTTGTGGACCTCAGCAGATAAGCCCACCTCACCTCCATTATCAGTCCTCTTCAATGCCCCGTCTTTGTGTGGGCACAGCTCACACCTCTGCCAATGCAAGGGGGCACAGGGGTTGGGTGATCTGCTGAGCTGGGCCCTCCCTGAACACATTCAAAGGGCCCCGGGATGAAGCGATAAGATCTAGGGCAAGTGGATGGGGATATAGCAGAAACAGGATTGGCTATAAGTTGATAATTGTTGATGATGAGGATGGGGACATGAGGTTCATTATAGTATTCCCTCTACTTTCACATGCTCTGAAAACTTTCCATAATAACAAATGCAAACAAATAAAAACCAAAGACCTCATACCTGAGGTGAGGCAGAGTGAGGGAAGGGCTAAGGGAGAGAGGGGTTAGCGGTAGATCTGCAGAAAACAGGAAGTCCGTGTGACAGAGCTAAGTCCCACCCTAGCCTCAGCCTCCCCTAGCTCAATAGGAGATGTTTGGAGGTGGGAGATGAGGGGAGCAATGAGAGGCAGCCTCAAACTCACCACCCTGGCTGCTCGCTCCTGAGATTCACACTTCCGGCAGAACCAGGGTCCCGTTGGCACTTGAACAATGCCATAGCAAGCTAGGGTAGGGAAGGAGAGTTACTGAGCCACTGAGCAAAGCTGTCAGCCAGTGGCATTTTCCCAGAGTAACAGGGAAAGGGAATGCCTCTAAAGGACTAGAGGCAATTCTAGCAGGGGGGCTGCTTCCCTGATTGGGGGTGTCACTCACTAACCAGCAGGACTTCAGCAATGACCAACAGCACAACCTCAGCCTTTAACTACTAAACTAAGCACTCCAAACAGGAGCGGGGGATATCTGAGTCCTTGACCTTAAACTTCTAAAAGATCCTCCCCTCATAACCTTTCTGGACTTGTTTCCCAGCTCCTGCCTGGGACTAGTCCTCAGCATGGGAACAGAGAAAACCAGTGGGGACAACAGTCAAGAAACGCAAACACGTTTTGTTGTTATGGGGGGGGGGGTTCCTTAAAGGGCCAGTAAGGGACAAGGCGAGGAAGTAAGGAGTTCAGGGACCTCATTTTCTGCCTCTAACTATAACAGGTACAGGTCAAAAGTTGAAGCTGGGGGCAGGTGAAGTGCTGGTAATCAAGAGGAGAGTGGCGGGAAGATCCCGCAGCCACAGCATTAAGGGCTGTCCCAGTAAGAGGGGTGCCCAGCTGCGTGTGCCAGACGGGCGGGAGATGCCAGCCTGCGCCCTCGGCAAGATTCCTCAAGGAGTTAACTCTCGAACCATGTGCTGCTGGGGGAAACTCCAAACCTCTCTCTTCTTGATTTCTGGCCCCCTGTACAACCTCTCTCCCATCCTCAGCTCTTCCCTGGAGAATTGTAGGAGTCCCCTCTCCCTTGGGACCTTTCTCCTCCCTTCCCAATTCCGCTCCTCCCAGTATCCGGAAGCGAGGGGGGAATGACCCCCCCCTTGACCTCTTCCTCCCTGTGCTAGGACCAAAATAAACGAGCGGGAGGGGACACCTCGCAGGTAAACATTCCCCCAGCAGCCCAGACACTGGCGGAATGGGGCGTGGGGAGTTCACTCAATGCTCCCTAGACTCTCCCCAAACTCCCTCAACTTGGGGTGGGGGGCGCAGGACTGGAACAATAGGCAAGAAAACAATGCCTGACCTGGTCCTCCTGGACCCGGCGGGGGGAGCCCCCATGCCTCCCTTCCCTTCAGGTGGGGTGGGGGAGGGGCGCGCGAGCCCCGGGAGGTCTCCGGAGGGCGCGGCCCGGGGCGCCCAGTGCACGCCGCCCCCAGGGTTCCGCCGCCCCCCGCGGGCCACCCCCGTACCTTGGTGGACGGCCACGCTGCACGCGTGCCCATCGCAGTAGACCAGCGGGTTCTCGGCCCAGCCCCTCTCGTCCGAACATACGCAGCAGCCTCCTACCATCTCCTTCATACTCCCATGAGCTCCCTCCGGGGCTGGGGCTGGGGGCCGGCCGGCGGGGGTCGGGGGTCAGGGGGGAGGGAGGGAGCGGGGGGGCCGCGCGCCTCCTCGCCCCCTCCTCCTCTTCCTCCGCCGCCGCCGCTTCTTTTCTTTTCCTCCTCCTTCCTCCTCCTCCGCGTCCTCCTCCTCCTCCTCCTTGCTCGCTCTGTCTGGCCGCC
Organism: Loris lydekkerianus; assembly: GCA_963574355.1. NCBI lineage: Eukaryota > Metazoa > Chordata > Mammalia > Primates > Lorisidae > Loris > Loris lydekkerianus. The sequence goes on along the minus strand of CAUYPK010131082.1, from coordinate 39,359 downwards.
CCCCCCGCCGTGCTCTCGCCCTCATGCCCCGGCGGGCCCCCCCCAACAATGAGACTCGCACGCCGGGCTTGCCCCTTCCGCGCCGCTCGCCCAGCTACTAGGGCCGCCCCGCCGCCGCGCAGCCCGGACCCGGCGGGGGAGGCGCCGAGTGGCACATCGCGGGCGCCCGCCCGCCCCGCGCCGCCCCGCGCCGCCCGCTCACGCGCCGCCCCCCCGGCCCCCCTGCCCGGCCGCGGCAGCCATGGCCGCGCGCCTCCGCTCGCTCCCGGCCCGCCGCCCGCCGCCGGGTAAAGTCTTAGGTTCAGGGAACAAAGCCTGGCTTGGTAGGGAGCTTTTCGCTTGTTCGCTCTGTTCATCTTTTCCTTCTTTCTTGTTCGCTTTATAGCTCTCGGTTGTCGCTCCCAAGCCCTCCCTCTGCCTATCCTTCCGTTTTGGGCCCCACAGCTCCGACACTCCGACCCCCTACACGCAGGTCTTGGTCTCTAGGTTTGTTCTTCAACCTCGGGGAAACTTAGGGGTGGAGACAAGGGGAAGTGGTGCTAGAGGGAACAGTAGCGACGTGGGCCGTTAGCCCCTCCGTGTCTGAGGGGGTGGTTTTGGATGGCCGCTCATGGGCCCTTTCCTTGGACTCCACTCTGGAGGATAGACACTCACAGGCAGACATTTATTCATTAGACAAATATTTACTTAACGTAATTTACTATGTGCTAGCAGCTAGGATATAGTGAACAAAATAGATATTGCTGCCCTCGGGGAGCTTCTCGTCGAGTACACAGACACGCACGCACAGGGACTCAAACTCCAACCACACCTAGGCACCCACAGACAGAACTTCATACAGCCACACCACCTGACCCTTCCAGAGACACAAACCCCAGTTCCAGTCCCATAGGAGCGGTTAGAGACCACGCAAGTTAGGGACTCGAAACTACGGAGGTGCTCATGAACAAGTTACACTTGACCTCTAGGCAAAACCTCAAACACAGTATAACTCACACGCAGCACTCCAAAGGATTAATGTCTGGGGGAGAAGAAAGGGGCATCAGCTTCTTCTCCAAGACCGATGGGGGGGCGAGATGTGACCCATACACGTTTCCTAAAGGAAGGGTTTCGACGCCTGCGGGGACCAAAGGTCATCCCCCAGCGGGAGGTGGGGTGCCAGAGGGGAGAAGGCAGCCCTTAGGGGCTTCAGCTACACTTCAAAGACCTAGCGCTGGGAACGCTTCCTGCGGGGGAGGTGTAGACAGAGAGAAGAGGGGAAGACCCGTAAGGGTACTAGGGATAGAGGAGGCCCGGCCCACCTTCAGCCCCCTGCCCCCCTGGCAGACTCTTCCGCTGGGTCCGCCTCCTTTTCACCAGCACCTGTTCGACCGGAACATCAAGGGCTGGGGCCCGCCGCCATGCCCCCCCCTTCACCTCATCTCTTTAGTACCTTTCATCCGGTTAGGGAGAGTGAATCCCCGCCCAGGAGGGGGGAGTAAGGAGGGGGAGAACTTGTCCTTGACCTGGTCTGTGGCGTCGGGGATTTATTCTCTTAATCCTGGTGAGGCGGGAGTTTAGGGAGGTCGGGAAAGCTGAGTTCTGGGCTCCAGCCCTCCGCCTCCCCTCGCTCCAGTGTGGACACGCGGAATCCCGGAGGGTTGCTGAGACGAAAAGGATCAGTCTAAGCGGGTGGAGCTGGAAAAGCCTGAGAATGCGGCCTCGTGCCTGGGGGTGAGATACTGGGAGCTAGGTTATTGCCAAGGGCCAGGATTCCGGAGAGGACTGCCACGCTCTAGTTTCTTGGTCGGATTTGTGAATTTCACTTACGCGAAAAGTTAAACAAGACACAAAGGAGAACCTCACTTAAGAGTTTCTAACGAATTACTTTTACCAGCAAGAATAAAACTACAAGAAAAATAAACTCAAAGATGTCAGCCCTAGCCATGCGCAGAGTTTAAGAATATTTGAATATTGCCTTGCGGACCGACTGCCGCCAAGGGGCCATAGTTTCTGGTTTCGCTGGACAGGGGTGACTGGAAGACCCGTTGGTCCCTGCTCCCAGGAGTGGACGACCTAGAGGCAGGAGCCGGGAAGCCTTTGTCGCGGGTCACCTGGCGTCTGCGCCCCTTGAAGCTAGCGGAATGATCGGGTGACAACGCTTGTGTGTTTACTGTTTTAGGAACATTGTTTCGTTTAATTCTTCTCCACAACGCGTTAGAGTGGGGTTAAAATGCCTCCTTTTGTGGATAAAGCAACTAAGGTTCTGATGGAAGAAATGACTTGCTCAAAGTCACACAACTTGAAAGCAGCAGAGTCAGGATTTGAACCCAATCTTTTCTTCCTCCCGCTACGCCACCACGTGTTCGTCGTGTGCTTGTGGGGGAACTAGTATGTGTCTCCTCTAAGTGCGCATCCATAAAATGTTCTCTTCCAAGGTTGGGGAAACCCGGTGCTCCGAGTGCTGGGCTGAATTCGCAGGGGTACCCAAGGCTGAGCTGTCAGGCTAATTCTCGGGTTTCCAACATTTATTCTCCTGAGCGCCCACCAAGAGCCGATCTGCAAAAAAAAAACGAGCAAGAGCGGAACTCGGCCAACAAGTGGTTCAAGTTCCTCGTATTCTCCGTGGAGTAAATGAACACTGATTTGGTGTGTCACCCAGGTCCTGGCTCCGCGACTATCGGCGAATGACTTCACCTCTCCGAAGCTCAGCTTGTCCCTCCATAAATGGGTTGTTAATACTCTCTGGCAAGAGCTGTGGTTAAGACCGAACGAAAATTCTTTTATAAAGCGCTAAAACACACAGTAGGCACTCAATCTTGCTAGTTCTCTCACTGCCGCCTTAAGCTTAACAGGGCAGCGCGTTCCCGCTCCCGCTTCCCGCCTCTCGCCTCGCGCCTCCCGCCTCCCGCATCTTCGCCCGTCTCGCGCGTCCCGCGGCTAAAAGACTAGGGCAGAGACGACCAAACAGAAAATTATTTCCGCCCGTTCGCCCCGCCCCGCCCCGCCCCGCCCGTCCCCGGAGCCAGAAGGGGATTGTGGGGCCGCCGCGGCCGCTGCTGAAGCCGAGCGGGGCGGAAGCGCGCGTAGCGCTGCTGCTCGGGCCCGACCGCGCCGGCCCCCGCACCTCCCAGCCCCAGGCTGCGGGTTGTGGTCGGGGCGGTCCCAGGGCCGGAGGCGGCTGCCGCAGGGCAAGTTTCCGTGAACCCTGCTCGCCAGTTCCCAGAACCGAGCGGGGGAGGCTGGAGGGTGTTGAGGTTTCGCTTCTGCTAGCCAACCCGGCGCATGGTTTCGCAGGTGCCAGGGGTCAGGGGTGCGATCACTCCTCTTGGCCATTGGACAGTCTCGGGCTCAGAAAAAAGGCTGTGTCGACGCCCTGGGGTTTGCGTTGCTTTTGCTTCTCGTTTTCGCACCGTTTTCTCCTCTTCAACCCCCAGACTCCCAAAGCAAAGCTTCTGACCTTGGCGACGTTGGGAGAGATTGTTACTTCTGTCAAAGTAACCCAGCCAGTTAAAGGTTTCAAGTGGTCTATCTGCTTGGTGGGAATGACTGGCATAGTCGAGTAGAAAGCAGGGTGGGGGTTGGGGACGCTAGAGTCAGACAGAGCTGGGTTCGAGTCTCAGCCCTGCCATTTACTGGCTTTGACCATGGGTTAGTAGTGCTTTATCTGGGATCCTCAGTTTCACCTCAGACCAGAGTACCAACCTCAGGGTTGATGTGAGCAGTGACACTGTCAAGAGCCCGGCACAGGGAAGGGTGATTTCCCCATTAAAGGTTATGACGTGGCCATAGTCTGGTAGGCCTGGTTAGTTTGCAAAGATGGATATTCAGGTTCTTTCCTAAATTAGACACATTTGAGATGGATGGAGGCTCCATTTAAGGAGGAACTGGTGGGAGTTAGGGGATTCCCCCAGCATTAGGAAATCAGCAGTCATGATATTGTAAATAGTGATTGCACATGTGGGGTTTTTGGCTTTTCAGATTCTTCTACAAGAAGAACACTACTTAATGTCAAATCCTGCCTTTGCCATTAGCAGCCTTGGTTTGCTAATCTCTGAAATAATGATAATTAAATCCCTTCCTCCAATCTGCAGGATTTTGACAACTCCAGCTAACCAAGTTCCCACAAGAGTTGTGAGTAGGCCCAAGTAGTTCCCCTGACCATGTTAGATATCAAGGACATCCTTTAGGGAGTTAGGATAGGTAAAAAGAGAAGAAATGCATGGGATAAGGTGGCCATCTGCTCAGACTTTTCCCAGAGCTACTTGGAGTCTAGGTGCAGCCCTGCTTCTAAGCAGCGGTGTGCCTTGGGCAAACTAGTTACTCTTTGGTGGTTGGTTGGGTGACAAGCTCATGAAAGTCCCCTTGAAGTTAACACTCTGTAGATTGATGATGCTACTCCTGAGGAAGTTTCCCAGCTGAGGGATGACAGTGACTAGCACATTTGCCCTGCTATGTTCCTCTTTACCAGTTCCTCTTTAATCTTTATCTCTCCTGCTATTGTTGCAATTAGGATAGATTCTAAAGAAGGTTTATTATTTAGTCTTTCAGCAGAAACTCACTGAATCATGGGCCAACCTTGGGAGATACAGAGATATCACCCAGGCTGGTGGGGCTGACAGACATAGAAGTAACTTCAAGATGAAAAAAGCTATGATGGTTCCATGAACAATGCCACCACTGTAAGGAGGAAGTAATCGTGTTTAAAGGGTCAGGGAAGGCCTGAGCTGGCACCCAAACAGTAAGAGAGGCTTTGTGGGCAGGTATGGGGCAAAAGAGCATTTTAGGTGGGGGCAATAACATGTTCAAAGGCACAGAGGTAGGAACCAATGAAGTGTGTGTTGAAGTTGTGCATTGTGGCAACCATACAGTGGTATGTGCGATAGGAGAACAGGGGCAAGTGTTAGAGCGATGGCAGGCAATAAGGCAAAAGTAGATTAAGGAACCTTGGATAGCTCCTAAGGAGTTTGGACTTAATGCTAAGGGCAGCAGGAAGCCTGTGGGCTTTTAAGTAAAAGGGGTACCAGCATATTTACACAGTGGTTGTCAAGTCAGGGATTGGTTAGGGTTAGGGGATGGCTGGAGGTTGGGAGATTGGTTAGGACAGCAATTCTCAAGCTTTAAAGTGCACGTGACTCTCTTGGGGGGGGGTCTTGTTCAAATGCAGATTCTGGGTCTGGGGTGGATTCTTAGATCCAGCATTTTTAAAAAACATTTTTACATAATGCTGTATTGCTGGTCCAAAGAGCACTCTTGGTGGAGTAAAGAGACTTGTTAGGGTCCAGGTGACAGATGACAGCTTAACTCTGGCAGAAGCAGAAGAGAGGGGAGAAAGGGAGGATGTTAAGAAGGTGAGACTGGGAAAACTTGCTAAAGCAGGACTGAGGGAGGACTCCCGGGGGTGCAGCCTAGCGGATTTGGTGGGTGGGGATTATCTGTGCACTCACCAGTAGAACCCAGGAGTGGAGTGAGGTGATGGAGCTGGTAACTAACCACTTTGGACATGCTGACTTTGGGAATCTATGGCACAAGAAGTGGTGATGCTCAGTAGGCAGTTAACTATTTGGGTCCAGATCAGCAGAGAGGGTGAGCAGGCAGGCCATCCTGACCAGCAGGAGAGTTCATCATGGAAGTCAAGAAAGAGGGACATTTAACAAGGAGGAAGCAGTGCCAGGGTCATATGCCATGGAACATGTGCGGGGGAGGCAGGGTTCTGCAAGGAGAAGGTCCCTAGTGACCTAAGTTTGGAAAGTTCCAAACATTGGTGAGGGTGAAAGCTGACCACAGTGGGCTAAGTGTGAGTTGGGAGGTGAGAAGGGAGGAAATAGTAGAGAACAGCACTAGAAGCAATGGGAGGATCAGGAGGCCAGAATGGACACATGGTTTTGATGATGATGGTGATAGTGACAATAGTAATGGTAACAGCAAAAGCTCCTTGTTGATGAGAGTTTATTGTGTGCCAGACACTGTCCTAAGCATGTAACATGCTCCCTACAACAACATTAAGATAGGTTCTATGTGCATTCTTGTTCCCGTTTTACAGGGAAGGAAACAATTTCAGAAAGCCCCAAAGAGCACCTAGGGCACAGTAGGGCACAGTAGCTAGTGGGTATAGAAGCAGGATTTGTACCCTGCTTTTATTGATTTACTTATTTATTTGGACACAGGGTCTCACTCTGTTGCTTAGGCCAGAGTTCAGTGCTGTTCCCATAGTTCACTGCAACCCCAAATTCCTGGGCTCAAGAGATCCTCATGCTTCAGACTATAGGCACGCACCACTCTGCCCAGCTAATTTTTTGAAAAAATGTGTGGTAGAGATGAGGTCTCCCAGTTTCTCAGGCTGGTCCTGAATTCCTGGTCTCAAGTAATCCTCCCACCTTAGAGACTCCCAAAGTGCTAGGATTACGGGCATGAGCCACCATGCCTGGCCTGTGCCTTACTTTTAACCATGTGTCCATGGGTTGGTTCATATTATCAATAAGGGGGCTGTTCTGGGACTAATTCAGAACTCATTATCTCCTCCTCCCCAAGCCTGTCCCTCTTTATGTCAATAATGTTAATTCACTGTCATTTATTTAATCAATCACTATTTGCTGACACCTACTATGTGCCAGATAATGAGCCAGGCACTGGTGCTGTAGAAAGGATGAAAGCAGGTTCTGGCCCTGTAGGTTCTTGGAGTAGAGAAGAAAGTCAAGCAAGACTCCTTGGAGGAGGCAGGGTCAGACATGAGTAGCCAGATGAGGCTGAGACCAGCATGCATACATGCCAGCATGAGGGCCCTGCCATATCCAGCAGTGCACATGTGCACACAGGAGGGAAGGGATCAGGGTGCCTCACATGTGGCCCAAATTTGACCCATGGAAGATGCTGAGCATGTGTTTTGAAGTTCACTGTAGTTGCAACAGAGGTGGCAATCAGAGCAGTTAGGGTGAAAGGTGGAGTGACTTTTGAAATTATTTCAAGTGCTAGAATGGAAGTTCCATAGAGCAGCAATTTTTATGTGTTGTGTTACATCACCTGGATCAGTGTCTGGCACATAGTAGGTGCTAAGTTTATGTTTGTTGGATGAATGGAAAAGCATCTCTGGGTGTGAGGAAAAGGATCTGGACTCTGGGAGTGTCTGTAGGAATGGAGAGAGGGGATTTATAGGTGAAATCAAGAGAAGGGGTTAATTGACAGTTGGTGGTTGTGGAGTGTGAGGGTGACTCCCAGGTTTCTGTCTTAAACAACTGGAATCCTGAAGAAGGAAGGAAGAGCAGGATTGGCAGAGAGTTGATGAGTTCAGGTTGGAGCTTGGTGATTTTGAGGTCTAGTGGACTATGCCAGAAGACTTAATAAATCTTCTTAAAAATTGTAAAATGTAGGCCAGATGGGGTGGCTCATGCCTATAGTCCTAGCACTGTGGGAGGCCAAGGTGGGAGGATCACTTGAGCCAGCAATTTGAGACCAGCTTGAGCAAGAGTGGGACCCTGTCTCTACAAAAAAAATAGGAAAATATAGCCAGGTGTAGGGGTGCACCCCTCTAGTCCAAGCTATTCAGGAGGATTGCTTGAAGCTAGGAATTTGAGACCAGCCTGAGCAAGGGTGAGCCCCATTTCTACAGAAAATAGAAAATATAAGCTGCGTGCAGTGGCAAGCACTTGCAGTCCCAGCTACTCAGGAGGTTGAAGCAGGAGGATCCCTTGGACCCAGGAGTTTGAGGTTGCAGCGAGATATAATGACGTTACTGCACTCCAGTTGGGGTGACAGAGTGAGACGGTATCCCCAAAAAACAAAATTGTAAAATGCTTTGGAAGCATATGTAACGCTCTGTGACCTCTTCTGCCACATCCTTGGTACTATGAAAAAAATATTTGGAGGCATCATTGAGTGTAGTCAGCAGTAGATGGCAACTGAAGCCCTGCAGTGCATGAGGTCATGCCAGGAGGCTGTGCAAGTGCAGAGAAGAGAGAGAAGGCCAAGGCCAGAGGTCCAGGGAACATGGGCACTTAAGAGGGGGACGAAGGAGAGGAGTCGAATGAGGAGTAACCAGAGGAGGAACCCCAGAGAAAGTGGAGTCCTGGGAATCTGACAGGAGAGAGAAATGGGGGAGGCAGTGGCCCTCAGTATAGTTATTCCATGGAGAGGTGACTGCATGGTGAAGGGGGAGTACAGACAATACTAGGAGCTGGGCTGTGAGCTATGGGGAGACAAGACAGTAGGTAAGAGGGATACAAGGTCAGAGGAAGGGTGGTGTGCATTTTTAGTGGGACAGTCTGGGCTATGAGGGCTTGCATGGACCATAGGGGCACTCTGCTTTCTCAAAGAGAAGGGAGGAAGTGAAGGATGGGACCAGATGAGTGTGTATGTGTAGGACTTTTCTGCTCAATAGCATATACTTTCTCTCTTTTTTTTTTTTTAGAGACTGAGTCTCACTTTATGGCCCTTTGGTAGAGTGCCGTGGCATCACACAGCTCACAGCAACCTCCAGCTCCTGGGCTTAAGCGATTCTCTTGCCTCAGCCTCCCGAGTAGCTGGGACTACAGGAGCCTGCCACAACACCCGGCTATTTTTTTGTTTGTTGTTGTTGTTGTTGTTGTTGCAGTTTGGCCGGGGTTGGGTTTGAACCTGCCACCCTGGGCATATGGGGCCGGCGCCCTACTCACTGAGCCACAGGCGCCGCCCTACTTTCTCTTTTAAAGAAGTTTTAGTTTTCTATTTGTTTAAATCAACTTTATCATGGTGTAATTTATTTATGATAAAATGCACACATTTTCAATGTACAGGTGATGACTTTTGACTGGTGTACACAGCCATGTAATCACCAGCCCTATAGAGAGGCATAGAACATTTCCATCTCTCTGGAAAGTTCCTTCATATCCCATTGGCATCAGTCTCTCAGCCCTAGGCAACACTGACCTGGGATTTCTGTCACTTTAGATCACAAGGTTCATTTTGCTTGTCCGAAAACTTCATGAAAGTATTTAATATGTACTCTTCCATGTTCAGCTTTGTGTGCTCAGCACTGTATTTTCTCTTTGAAACAGGAAGGAAAGCTGAGAAGGGGACTCTAGTGGAGGGCAGATGAGGTAACCTTAGGGTTCTGTGGGTTAGAGGAGCCAGACAGGCTTGGGGGCCAGCAAGCAGTATTCCCTGATTGTGGCCTGTCACAAAAGCAAAGAAAGCAGCTGTGAGCATTTTGGATCAGGTGTGAGGCTGTGCTCAGGGAGCTGAGGACTCCAGGGTGCAACAGGCCTTGGTCATGGCAGGGGTGGGGCATGGCCTGGGGCTGAAGTGGTGTGGAGATGAGGAGGGCTGGACTCAGGTGCACAGAGGCCTTCAGGATGCTGGCAGGAGTTGAGATTAAAATCCTGGACTTGTGCCCAACCCCTCCTACTCTTTAGTCTGGCCACCTCTGATGTCTCTGATGTCCCTCCCCCTGTTCCCTGAGGCCAGTCCAGGCCCTCAGTGCCGTGAGCTTGACCCACTGCCTTCCAGCCTTGGCCAGAATCCATCTCTCCTCTCCCGGGTGCAGCTTCTTTATCCTGATCTATGCTCTCGCCTGTCCCTCAGTGCCCAGTGGGACCAGGCCACCAGCCCCTGGCCTTCTCTCCCAGATCTCTCTGACTCTCATGAGCACTGCCTCTGCACACTCAGCTCCCATCCACTCTCGGGCTCCTCCTCACCCCTCTGAACTTGTTCTGCCACAGTCACCAGTAACACTGCGATGGATCCTTCCAGGAGAGTGGGGTTGTCCAGCATCCCCCTCCTACGTCTACTTTTGCCTCCCTCTCCCACCCTCCAGCAGCCTGCTCCATCCCGGTTGATGGCAGCTCCACCTTTCCAATTGTTCAGGCCAAAAACCTTGGAATCATTCCTGACTGCTCTCTGACAGCCACTCTGTCAGCAAATCCTGTCAGCTCTACCTTCAAAATATGTGCAGAATCTGATACCTTCCCACCATCTTTACCATCCTTCTCTACCCTAGAGTATTATGGTCACCTCCTAACTGGTCTCCCTGCCCCTGCCATCTGTTCCCTGCACAGTAGCCAGAACGATCCTAATTTTTTTTTTGAGACAAAGTGTCACTTTGTCACCCTCAATAGAGTGCTGTGGCCTCATAGCTCACAGCAACCTCAAACTCTTGGGCTCAAGCGATTCTCTTGCCTCAGACTACAAGTAGCTAGGACTACAGGCCCCCACCACAATGCTCAGCTTTTTTTTAGAGACAGGGCTTCGCTCTGGCTCAGGCTGGTCTGGAACTTTTGAGCTCAGGCAATCCGCCTGCCTCGGCCTCCCAGAGTGCTAGGATTATAGGCGTGAGTCACTGCACCTGGCCCCAGAGTGATACTATTAGACTGTAAAATGGTCAGGCCATCCCTGAGCACAGAGTCCTCCTCAGGTTCGCATTGCATTTAGAAGGGGCCTATAAGGTCCTATATGACCTGCTACCCCAATCTCTCTGTCCCTCTGGCCTCATCTCCATTCCACCCCTCCCCTGTCTCCCAATAGCCTCTGGCTTCCTTGCTGATCCTGGCAAGCACTTGCCTTCTCAGTTGGGCTTTCCTGGACCACCCAATTTAAAGCTGCATGTTGTTCTCACCCCACCCCATTCTCCCAATCTACCTTATGCTTTGTGCTTAACCTTTTACATTATTATTGTATTTACATCTATTGTTTATTGTCATTCTTTCCCCTCTAATGTAAGTGCCATGAAGACAGGGATCTTTGTGAATTTTGTTGCTGTATCCTAGGGCCTAAAACTATGCCTGCCACATACTAGGTTCTCAATAAATATTTACAGAAAGAACTGAAGGAATTCTAAGCCTCTGTCTTCTGGCCCTGGGCACCCAAGATATGGACATGTGGCCCAAACTGTGCCAGCCTAATACCTTCATGCTCTGCTTTGGGGAACAAGTGACCAGAATAGAGGCTAGGGACACTCTTGATGGCTTGGCTCATGCCCTATTTCCTGTGTCCTACTCCTGCTGAGAGACAGTTGTACTTTCTGCTTCTTGGCTTATGGGGCTGTGACTGTATGTGATTCCCCTCTGTCACAAGACATGGAAGAAGCCAGGGTCTCTCTCTGTCACCCAGGCTGGTGTCCAGTGTCATCATCATAGCTCACTGCAGCCTCAAACTCTTGGAATCCAGTGATCCTTCTGCTTTGGCCTTTCAAGTAGCTGAGACTACAGCCATGTATACACCAAGCCTGGCTAACTTTTTTATTTTATTTTTCTTTCTTTTTGGAGTGGATCCTGTCCACTACCCTCCCTACTGGTTAGCCATAGTGATCTACTTTATTCATTTATTAAAAATGCAATCATGGGGAGGTGCTGGTGGCTCAAAGGAGTAGGGCACCGGCCCCATATGCTGGAGGTGGCAAGTTCAAACCCAGTCCCACCCAAAAACTGCAAAAAAAAAAAATGTAAAAATGCAATCATGGGCGGTGCCTGTGGCTCAAAGGAGTAGGGTGCTGGCCCCATATGCTGGAGGTGGCAGGTTCAATCCCAGCCCCGGCCAAAAAATAAAAATAAAATAAAATAAAATAAAATATAATAAAATAAATGGAATTATTTTGAAGTATCATCCCACATATTACTTGCTGGCTCTAAAGGAGAAAATGCAGTTTTTGTCTTTTTCTTCTTTCTTTCCTTTTTTTTTTTTGAGACAGAATCTCACTCAGTCTTACTCTGTCATCCTGGGTAGAGTACCGTGGCATCATCGCTCACCACAACCTCAAACTTCTGGGTTTGATCTATTCTTCTGCCTCAGCCTCCCAGGTAGCTGGGACTATAGGCACCACCACAATGCCCAGCTATTATTAGTAGAGACAGGGTCTTATTCTTCCTCAGGCTGGTCTCAAACTCCTGGCGTAAGCAGTGCATCTGCCTCAGTCTCCCAGAGTACTAAGATTGCAGGCATCAGCCACCAAGCCTGGCTTTTTTTTTTTTTTTTTTTTTTTTAGAAAGAGTCTCACTCTGTTGCCCTGGGTAGAGTACTGTAGTATCATAGCTTATGTCAACCTCAAACTCTTGGACTCCAGTGATCCTCTTGTCTCAGTCTCCTGAGTACCTGGGACTCCAGGTGCATGCAACTCCACCCAGCTAGTTTTTCTGTTTTTAGTAAAGATGGGTCTGGTTCTTTCTCAGGCTGGTCTCAGATTCCTGAGCTCAGGTGATCCACTCGCCTCAGCCTCCCAAAGTGCTAGGATTACAGGCTGAGCCTCACTCTCTGAATTAGCCATTAAGTCCCACAGAATCTACCTTGTCAATTACCCATCCCCTGACTTTGGTCTCTGGCTCATGTCAGCTGAAACGGAGAGACAGCCCAACTCCTGATTCATACTTACCCTGTAACCCTCACAGACAACAGGCCTCATCAGAATGAATGGAAGAATGTTCTTGCTCTGAATGAAATGCCAATGAGGAATAACCTAAGCTAATTATCAAGTCATGGCGGAAGCCAAATTATGACATTGTCATGTTATAAACACCAATTTCTCGAGAGAGCCACTTGGAGACATCTGGGCAGCTGGGAGCCTGAGCTCGTTTTCTTCCCTTCATACCTGCTGGGTCTCCTCCTACCCCACCAGAGATGGGGAAGCCTCAGCTTTGGCCAGGGCACTAGTTCCCTCGTTCTGAGAGCCAGATGCTGCTGATTCTTCTTCAAATACCTGTCTGTTCCTGTGGTCACTACCTTTCTTTAGGTCTTCATTTCTTACCATAACCTTGGGCAAGTAACTGAATAAGGCAGAGCCTTCATTTCCTCATCTGTAAAAAAAAGGATTTTTCTCTTAAACACAGTGAAGGGTTTAGATCAAGTATGTCAAATATCTAGCATATAGTTGGGTTCAAACTGAGCATCAGAAAATGTTGGTTCCTACATGCTTCCCATCCCTCCCCCTTGCCAAGTCTGATCACATGACTTCTCTTGCTTAAAAGTGGTATATAATTCCCCACTCTACAGGATAAAGTGCAAATTCCTTTTTTTTTTGAGACAGAGCCTCAAGCTATCACCCTGGGTAGAGTGCCGTGGCGTCACAGCTCACAGCAACCTCAAACTCTTGGGCTTAAGCGATTCTCTTGCCTCAGCCTCCCAAGTAGCTGGAACTACAGGCACCTGCCACAATGCCTGGCTATTTTTTGGTTGTGGTTGTCATTGTTTGGCAGACCCGGGCTGGATTCGAACCCGCCAGCTCTAGTGTATGTGGCTGGTGCCTTAGCCGCTTGAGCTACAGGTGCTACCAAAGTGCAAATTTCTTATGAAAGCATTTGGCACTTTGAGTTCTGGTTCCTATCCACTGCTCTCCTTACTGTTTACCCATAATGACCTACTTCACGCATGCATTCATTCATTCTTTTTTTTTTTTTTTTTTTTTTTGCAATTTTTGGCCGGGGCTGGGTTTGAACCACCACCTCTGGTATGTGGGACTGGCGCTCTACTCCTTAGAGCCACAGGTGCCACCCCATTTATTCATTTTTGAGACAGTCTCACTTCGTCACCCTCAGTAGAGTGCTATGGCATCATAGCTCACAGCAGCCTCAAACTCCTGGGCTCAAGTGGTCCTCTTGCCTCAGCCTCCCAAGTAAGTGGGACTACAGGTGCCTGCCACAATGCCCAGCTATTTTTAGAGACAGGGTCTTGCTTTTGCTCAGGCAATCCACCCACCTCGGCCTCCCAGGATGCCACACCCAGCTACTTTATTAATTTATTAAAAATGCAATCATTCCAAAGTATCATCCCACAGATTACTTGCTGGCCGTAAAGGAGAAAATGCAGTTATTTCATAGAGGGATCAGCTGTTACCCAGGGGACCAACCAATCAACCTTACATCTAACAGTGGAACTCAGGCATTGAGGACACGCTGATGTAGTGCAGTACATAGTAGAAAGCATTATCCGTGAAGTGTTCTTGTTGGTATAGTCAACCTGAATCTAATCAAGCCTGTGATCTAATTTTCAGTTTATAGAAAATACAGGATAAACAACACCACTAGGAAGCAATCAGAGAAATCTAGAAGGTGGGACATGATATGTGTAATTTACTTAAAATACTTTAACAGGCTCGGTGCCTGTAGCTCAAGCAGCTGGCTGCCAATCATATACACCAGGGCTATTGGGTTGGAATCCAGCTCAGACCGCCAAACAACAATGGCAACTACAATCAAAAAATAGCCAGGTGTTGTGGTGGATGCCTGTAGTCCCAGCTACTTGGGAGGCTGAGGCAAGAGAATCACTTAAGCCCAAGAGTTTGAGGTTGCTGTGAGCTGTGATGCCACAGCACTCTACCCAGGGCGACAGCTTGAGACTCTGTCTCAAAAAAAAAAAACAAACAAAAAAAAACTTTAACAATTCAACAAGTCAATAGCATGGAGGAAATAAATTATTCTAGGTTTATTTATTTTATTTTACTTTATTTTATTAGTGATGGAATCACACTGTGTTACCCAGGCTGGAACGCAGTGGCTTGATCACAACTCAAGGGCAGCCTTGAACTCCTTGACTCAAGTGATCTTTTGAGTAACTGGGACTGTGGCACGTGCCTGGCTAATTTTTAGAGATGAAGTTTCTCTGGTTCTGTTGCCCAGGCTGGTGTTAAGTTCTTGGTATTAAGCAGTTCCTCTCCCACATCAGCCTCCCAAATCACTGGGATTACAGGCATGAGCCACCAAGCCCAATTTATTCTAGATTTAAATAAGATTTAAGAGACAGTACTTTGGGAGGCTGAGATGGGTGGATTGCTTGAGCTCACAAGTTTGAGACCAGGCTGAGCAAGAGTGAGACCCGTCTCTAAAAATAGTTGGGCATTGTGGTGGGCACCTGTAGTCCCAACTACTTGGGAGGCTAAGGCAAGAGGATTGCTTGAGCCCAAGAGTATGAGGTTGCTGTGAGCTATGATGATGCTACGGCACTCTACCCAGGTCAACAAAGTGAGAGTCTGTCTCAAAAAAAAAAAAAAAAAAAAACGATATCGCCAAACACAGTATGAAAAACTTATTTAGATCTCGATTAGAACAAATCAAATGAAAAGAAAGCATTTTGAAGTGGCAAGTAGGTAAATTTGAATATGGGCTGGGTGTTAGTCGATATTAAGGAATTATTGTTAATTTTGTAAGGTGTGATAATATTGTAGTAAGAAAACTTCCTGAAGTGTTTAGGGGTGAGCTGCAATGCAAACTCCAAATCATTTAAAAATATTTCTGCACTTACCTGGCAAGGGAGATGCCATGATCATGAAGGTGGTTTTCCCAGGGCGAAGCTCAATCCATTGCACTCCAGACCCCTGAGATTTCCCCAAATGTGGGAAACTTGACTGCATAATTTATGGTAGTGGGGGACTGCGTTTGCACTCTCCCTTGAAAAAAAAATAATAAAATATTTCTGCAAAAATGATAAATATACTAAAATGTTAATTATTGAATCTAGGTGATGAGTATATGGGGGCTCATTTTACTATATTTTTAAGTGTAAGAATGTGCATATTAAAAAGTTTTGTTTGTTTATTTTTGAGAAAGAGTCTGTTTTAAAGTTTTCTTTGTTTGTTTTTGAGAAACAGTCTAACCTGTTGCCCAGGTTAGAGTGCCCTGGCATCAGCCTAACTCACAGCAACCTCAAACTCTTGGGTTCAAGAGGTCCTCCTCTCTTAGCCTCTCAAGTTGCTGGGACTATAAGCATCCACCATGATACCCAGCTAATTTTTCTGTTTTTACTTATTTTTATGTTTTATATTTATTTATTTTTTTTTTTTGAAACAGAGTCTCACCCTGTTGCCCTTGGTAAAATGCCATGGTGTCACAGCTCCCAGCAACCTCCAATTCCTCAGTGATTCCTCAGGGCTCAAGCGATTCTCCTTCCTCAGCGTCCCAAGTAGCTGGGACCACAGGTGCCCTCCACAATGCCTGGCTATTTTTTTTTTTTTTTTTTTAGTTTTTGGCTGGGGCTGGGTTTGAACCCACCACCTCTGGCATATGGGGCCGGCGCCCTACTCCTTTGAGCCACAGGAGCCGCCCTGCCTGGCTATTTTTTTTTTGTTGCAGTTGTCATTGTTGTTTGGCTGGCCAGGCTGGGTTTGAACCCACCAGCCTCGGTGCATGTGGCTCATGCTGTAACCACTGTGCTACAGGTGCTGAGCCTATTTTTATTTTTTTGTATTTTATTTATTTATTTATTTATTGTAACAAAGTCTTACTTTGTCACCCTCAGTAAAGTGCCATGGCATCACAGCTCACAGCAACCTCAAACTCTCGGGCTCAAGCAATTCTCTTGCCTCAGCCTCCCATGTAGCTGGGAGTACAGGCGCCTGCCACAATCCTCGGCTATTTTTTAGAAACGAGGTCTCACTCTGGCTCATGCTAGTCTTGAACCTGTGACCTCAGCCTCCCAAGTGCTGGAATTACAGGCATGAGCCACCTCACCCAGCTAATAGAGTTTTTAATAGCGATGGACAGGATCTCACTCTAGTTCAGGTTGTTCTCGAACTCTTGAGCTCAAGTGATCCTCCTGCCTCGGCCTCCCAGAGTGCTAGGATTATAGGCATGAGCCACTGTGCCAGCTTTAAAAGGGTTTTAAAGAAATGTATTTGAGTGCTAGCTGTGTGCCAGTCACTGAGCTAAGATAAAATTCAGTGTGTGTCAGGGAAGAGGTTATTAATCAGATATACTAATAAATAGATGCACTAATGAATAGTGATGAGTGCATGGAAATGCTTTGAAAGACATTTGTTGTGAAAGGGAGGGTAACAGTGGAAACTGACCTAGGCATAGTCTGGAGGGGTTGGGAAAGGTTTTCTCAGAGGAAGGGATGACTCACTGCTGCCCTGAATAGGAGCAGATGTTGGCCAGGAGAAGGGAGGTAAAAGAAAGGTTTGCAGTCAGAAAGAACAGCAAGTGCCCAAGGAGGGAGAGGAGGGAACTTGTTGCTTTAGGCCTAAAGGAGGCCTGGTGGCTGAAGGGAAAGAGAACATAGCAGTAGGGGTGGAAGGTAAGGGACCCTGTCCCCCTCTTGAGGAGGACCTGTGTGTAGGGGTGTCAGACTTAGGTAATGCTACTGTGAGCCTAGTTAAGGATTTTAGTGTTTCTCCTGAAAATAGGATACCATTAAAAGGTTTTGAGTAAGGATGTAACACAATCTAATTTATGGCTTTGGAAAGATGACTCAGGTGTAAGGATGAGGAGGCTTGCTAAGGCAGGGACTTGGAATTGTCAGGATGAGGCCTGGGTGCCTGGCCGTGGAAGTGGATGGACAGAGGAGCCATACTTCGGGACAGGTTACCCTGGAAGTGGAGCTGAGGAGATAGGTACAGGCCCAGTCCTGGGGACCAACAGCCATTGCAAAATGGACACTAAACAGTGTCGGGAGAGAAAAAGTTCTAGACAGACGCTTGAGGAATGCCAACATTTTGGGCTGAGAAGGGGAGAACAAGCCTGCGCTGAAGACCAAGAGGGAACAGCCAGTGGGCAGAAGGACAGCGCGAACGCAGTGCCGGGGGCAGAGGACTGGGGCGTTTCTAGGAGGAAGTGGCCAATCATGTGGGCTACTTCAAGAGGTCACAGAGCCTGCCAGTTTCGATGAGATAGAGGCCACAGAGACCTCAGCAGGAGCTATTTTGGTGGTGGATGGGGGTGGAAGCAGATGGAAGTGGGTTGAGGAGTAAGTGGGAAGTGAGAAAAGGAAGGCGACATGTGTAGACAGCGCTCCGGAGAGTTTGGCTCTGAAGGGGAGAGAGGGAGGGGCCTGGAGCCTCCAGGGTCAAGGAAGATTTGGCTTCTTAATGGGGAGACACGCAGTTGCGGAGGGACACATGCAAGAGAGATGAGATGGCCCTGGGATGGTGGAGGGGAGGATTAAACCAGGACAACCCTGTACTTAAAAGGAGGCCGAGGTAGGGATGGCAGCCTCTTGGCAGCACATGGGACAGGCACTTGCTTGCCTCAGTTTCTTGCTCATTCTGTTCTGCGGGTGGAATCGGTCTCTCCAGGCTCCTTTGTGTACACCTGTTCATCCTTTAGATCAGGTGGAAGGTTACCTTTCTTTGAAAAAACGTCCTTCCTCTTCCTGTAGGGTCACCAGTCCTCTAAGGTTCCACGGGCCAGGGTCATTCCACTATTGCTACTTCTCAAATTAGCCTGTAACGTCCATCCCCCCTACCAGACTGTGTTTCATCATCTCTGAGTGCCCAGGGCCTGGCCTGGAGCTTGCCACATGTTGGGTGCTCAGTAACTGTGGGGTGAAGAGATGAATGAACTAATCATGGACATATGTGCAGCAGGAATATGGAGCAGGGAACGAAGAAAGAAAGAGGAGGAGGAAAGGAAGGTGCGGCAGCTACTGTCAAGAGCGTTGACATTGACCAAGGCCTTCTATGGACCAGGTACTAAGCATAGGAGTTTTATGAAACCATTTAATCCTTACAGTATGTCCAGAAGGAATATTGTCTGCTTGTGTATTGGGTGGCTCCCCAAGTTTACCAGAATGTAAACTCCCAGGGGTGGGGGTTGTCTGTCTTGCTTACTACTGTGCCTCTAATTCTAGAATAGCACTTGGCACAGAGGGCTGCCAGATAAAACAGGATGTCCACTCAAATCAGCGTTAGAGATAAACAACAAATAATTTTTTTAAGTACAAGTATGTTTTGTACATTTTGTGCTAAATATGGCAATCCTATCCATAGTAGGATGCTTAATAAATATTGTCAAATAAGCATTGCTTGATTAATGGCACTGTGAGGATGCAATTAGTAAATTCCAGACTGGGAGGTCTAGAAGGCAATCTAGTATCTTCAATGACTAAGTTGGGGGGGGGGGGAAGAGTTAAAGGGGGAATTTATAGATTAAAAGATAGTTTAAGAGACATATTAACAGTTTGAAATACTTCTTTGGATCCTAATTCAAATAAAGTAAACAAATTGTAAAGAAAAATATGATAAGAGGCTTGGTGCTTGTAGCACAGTGGTTATGCACCAAGGCTGGCGGGTTCGAACCCTGCCCAGGCCAGCTAAAACAATAATGCCAATTGGAACAACAACAACAAATAAAAAAAATGGCCAGGCACTGTGGCTGGTACCTGTAGTCCCGGCTACTTGGGAGGCTGAGGCAACAGGATTTCTTTAGACTAAGGGTTTGAGGTTGCTGTGAACTACGCTGATGCCATGGCATTCTAGCTTGGGTAATAGTAAGACTTTGTCTCAAACAACAACAAAACCCCTGGACAAAGGAATACACCCATGTTACCACAATTCAGATATAGAATATACCTCATATTATATTGAAGCATATCTCAGACATCCTATAATCTCATTCCTAAATATTTATTTTTTTCTATCTTTTCTTTTTTTTTGAGACAGAGTCTCACTCTGTCACCCAGGCTAGAGTGCTGTGGTGTCATCATAGCTCACAGCAACCTCAAACTCCTGGGCTCAAGCAATCCTCTTGCCTCAGTTTCCCGAGTCGCTGGGGCTACAGGTGGCTGCCACAATGCTCAGCTAGTTTTTCTATTTAAAGTAGAGATGGGGTCTCACTCTTTCTCAAGCTGGTCTAGAAGCTCTGAGCTCAAGCAATCCACCTGCCTCAGCCTCCCACACACCTAAATATTTCAATACATATTTCTTTTTTGTTTTCTTTCTTTCTTTCTTTCTTTCTTTCTTTCTTTCTTTTTTTTCTTTTTTAGACAGTCTCACTCTATTGGCCTACGTAGAGTGCTATGGCGTCAACATAATTCACAGCAACCTTAAACTCCTTGGCTCAAGTGATCCTCTTGCCTCAGCCTCCTGAGTAGCTGGGACTATGGGCACTCACCATAACATTCGGCTAATCTGTTTTTTCCCCCCTTATATTTTAATGGCACTGTGGGGATGCAATTAGTAAATTCCAAACTGGGTGGTCTAGAAGGCAATCTAGTATCTTCAATGACTAAGTTGCAGGGAGGGGGGAAAAAGAGTTAAATTTATATTTATATTGTTCTTGCTCAGGTTGGTCTCAAACTCCTGAGCTCAAGGGATCCTCTACCTTAACTTCCTAGAGTGCTAGGATTATAGGCGTGATCCACTGAGCCTGGGGTGTAGTCCTTTGTCAAAACCATTTGAACTATACGCTTAAAATATACTGAAAATGTGCATTTTGTTGTACGTAAATCATCGTTCAGTAAAGTTGATTTTTTAAAAATTGGAGTAGAGGAGGAAATCAGTGGGATAATAATGAAAAAGACTGGCCATGAGTTGATAAATGTTAAAGCCAAGTATTAGGTATATAGAGGTTAATTTATATTCTTCTGTTTACTTTTGTCTAGGTTTGAAAATTTCCATAATATAAAATTTCCATAATATATTTTATAGTATAAATTTCCATAATATATATTCCAAAATATAATTTTGATTGCATGAGGGAAGATGCTATTCCTACTTTATAGATGGGGAAACTAAAGCTTCCCAAGGTTAAGTAACTTGCCCCAAAGTTACACGGCTGATAAAATAATGAGCCTGGAATGTAAACAGACTCATTTGAGACAGAATTTAAGCTGTTAACCTAAGGTGCAAATTTCCAGTGGATGTATTCTAGGGAGTGATGCAGCCTTCCCTGCCAATTTAGGAAATTCTGAAAGCAAAAAGGACTAAAATGGAGGACCAGGGTGTGGTAGGGTCAAGAAATGGCTTCCAGAGGGGCCGAGGGGCCAGCGCAGTGGCTCATGCCTGTAATTCCTAGTATTCTGGGAGGCTGAGGCCAGTGGATTGCTTGAGCTAAGGAGTTGGAGACCAGCCTAAGCGTGAGAACCATCTATAAAAAAATAGCCAGGCATTGTGGCAGGTGCCTGTTGTCTTAGCTACTCAGGAGACTGAAGCAAGAGGATCTCTTGAGCCCAAGAATTTGAGGTTGCTGTGAGCTGTGACAGCACAGCACTCTACTGAGGATGACAAAGTGAGACTCTAAGAAAGAAAAAGGGAGGGAAGGAGGAAAGGAAGGAAGGAATGAAGGAAGGAAAGAAGGAAGGAAGGAAGGAAGGAAGGAAGAGAAGGAAAGAGAGAGAGAGAAGGAAGGGAGGGAGGGAGGGAAGGAAGGAAGGAAGGAAGGAAGGAAGGAAGGAAGGAAGGAAGGAAGGAAGGGCTTCCCTCTTTGATTCATTGTCACTGAGAGTTAGGCTTATGGTTATGAGCCCAGTATAGGCTTGGGAGCCCACTAGCTAGGTTTGAGTCCTGGCTATGCCACTTTCTGGCAGTGTGACTTGGGCAAATCACATAATTTCTCTCCCTCAATCTCCTCATTTATAACATGGCTATTAATAGGAATATAAAATGGTATAGCCAGTTTGGAAAACAGCTTGGCAGTTTTTAAAAAAATTAAACATGGCTCAGCCCCTGTGGCTAAAGCTGCTAAGCCGCCAGCCATATACACCTGAGCTGGCAGTTTCAAATCCAGCCCAGGGCCACCAAACAACAGTAATAGCTGCAACCAAAAAATAGCCAGGCATTGTGGCAGGCGCCTATAGTCACAGCTACTTGAGAGGCAGAGGCAGGAGAATCACTTGAGCCTAGGAGTTGGAGGTTGCTGTGAGCTGTGATGCCATGGCACTCTACCCAGGATGACAGCTTGAGGCTCTGTCTCAAAAATAAATAAATAAATTAATTAATTAAACATAAATGTTCCATATGACCTGGAAATTCTACTTTTAACTGTCTACTTTAAGAATATAACATAAAAACATATGTCAGCTCAGTGATGTGCACATATAGTCCCAGCTATTCAGGAGGCTGACTTGGGAGTCAGGAGTTCAAGTGCAACCTGCACAACCATATCTCTTACAAAAACCCCAACAACCAAAGAAAATATGTCTACAAAAAGCTTATACACCAGAGTTCATATAAGAGTATTATTCATAGTAACCAAAAAGCAAAAACAACAACAACAACAACAACAAAAATCCCTATCATGATTGGATAAACAAAATGTGGTATACTTAACTCATCAATAAAAAGGAACAGGGAAGAGGAGGGAGAGGGGAGGGGAGGGGGATATGGGAGGAGGGAGGGTATTTGGGGGGACCTCACCTAATATGCATGATGCAATGGTACATTTCAAAACTATTAAGAAATGAATATAATTATGATGGATGTGTTACTTAGTTCAATGTAAACATTTCACATAGTATAATGAAGTAGTATCCTGAACCCCATAAATGCATCAATGTACAAAGTTATGATTTAATAAAATAATAATTAATTAAAGGGCGGTGCCTGTGGCTCAGTCAGTAGGGTGCCAGCCCCATATACCGAGGGTGGTGGGTTCAAACCCAGACCCGGCCAAACTGCAACAAAAAAAATAGCCAGGTGTTCTGGTGGGCGCCTGTAGTCCCAGCTACTGGGGAGGCTGTGGCAAGAGATTTGCCTAAGCCCAGAAGTTGGAGGTTGCTGTGAACAGTGTGACACCACGGCATTCTACCAAGGGTGACAAAGTAAGACTCTGTCTCCAAAAAAAAAAAAAAAAAAAATGATGATAATAATAATAATTAATTTAAAAAAAAAAAAAAAAGGAACAGATTGCTGCTGGGCTCAGTGCCTCATGCGTATAACCCTCGCATTCTGGGAGACCAAGGCAGGTGGATTGTTTGAGCTCAGGAGTTCCAGGCCAGCCTGAGCCAGAGTAAGACCTTGTCTCTGAAAATAGCGGGGCACTATGGCCTGTAGTCCCAGCTCCTTGAGAGGCTAAGGCAAAAGAATCATTTGAACCCAAGAGTTTTAGATTGCTGTGAGATGCCATGGCACTTTACTGAGGGTGACAAAGTGAGACTCTGTCTCAAAAAAAACACACAAAACAGACTTGTTAATATGCTACAACAGGAAGTAGATTAGTCACCAAGGGTTAGGCAAGTGGGGATAAGAAATGTTCTGGCCCCAGTGTGGTGGCTCACGCCTGTAATCCCAGCACTCTGGGAGGCTGAAGTGGGTGGATTGCCTGAGCTCAGGAGTTGGAGACCAGCTTGAGCAAGAGGGAGACCCTATCTCTACCAAAAACAGAAAAAACTAGCCAGGCATCGTGGTGCACACCTATAGTCCTAACTACTCGGGAGGTTGAGGCAAGAGGATCGCTTGAGCCCAAGAGTTTGAGGTTGGTGTGAGCTGTGATGACATCATGGCACTCCAGCCTGGTTGACAGAGTGTGTCTCTGTCTCAAACAAACAAACAAACAAACAAAAACAAAAATAAAATAAAATAAAATAAAGAAATGTTTTAAATTTAGATTATGATGATGTGTATAACTTTGTAAATTTATTAAAGATCTTTGGATTGGATACTTAAATGTGTTATGTGTGGTGTGTACATTTTAAAAAATAGTATCTCTCTCATAGGATTGTTATGGGGGATAAAGTGACATAGGGTTGGAACAGAGATTGGCGTGGGGTAAACGTTACAGAGGTTATTACAGGGCTGGGCATATGGAGCATAGTTCCCTGTAATCTTTCCTGAGGAAATGGGCAGTTGGGCAGTTTCCCTGCTTCAAAATCCTTGAATGTAGTCCTTACTGCCATGGGCAAGACTTGAATAGGCCAAGGAAGGGGAAGGGCTGGTCCTGAGGGGCCCTTTCTATCCTTTATTCCAGCATTATTGGATCTAGCTTTTATTGGATCTAGCTTTGTCCCTCTTTTCCTCCAATGGGGAAGAGGAGAGGTTCCCGAGAAGGATGTTGCCGCCCTCATCTCTTAAACTGAGGACGGGGTTGAGTGTCCTCTGCTGTAGGCAATGGGGATTGCAACAACTGGGCCAACCCACATGAATAATGGTGACTACTCACATCGTATGTCAACCTTCTTGACAAATGTTGTGAGGAAGCCACTGTTGTCTGCTTTTCACTGAGAAGGACAGTGAGACTCAGAGGGTCTAGGTGACCTGCCCAGGGTTGCACATCTGGCATGCCGAGTCCAGGGCTTCCAAAAAGGTGGTTGAGTGGCTGTGGGTCCTTTCATCTGGAGAGATGTTCATACTAACCCCTACTGTTTGTGAAGTACATCCCACTGGCTATCTATATTCTGGGGTACCTGGTTAGAGGAGGGGAAGAAGAGAAAATGGGAGGCAGAAGGAAAGATCCTCAATACTAATGACTCCTCAATAAATCCCCCCAGCTCACATGCAGGGTAGGGGATGGCAGCCTTTGGATCCCTGTTTTGTGATATTCACTCATTTATTCATTCTGAAAGTTTCATGGGCTTTCTCTCCTTGTATCGACACTGTCCTCAGCAGGGAAATGCAAATAGGAATTCAACTCCAGGGCAGTGATTTTTCAACTGGTGTGCCTGGAAACTTTTAAGATCATCAATTAAATTATTTTTGAAAGAAGTTTCACGCACACTAAGTATATTCTTTTTTCTACTCTTTTTTTTAAAAATCAACATTTAAGTGTTTTCAGAAGTTTAACAATAGGTTCAAGTGTGCTGTGAGTTAAAACAGGTCGAAAAACACTGCTCTAGGGCATAAAAGGAGTCCACATCCCTGAAGAGGGGGCCCAACCTCTCTCCCCAGGCATCTCAGCTGCGAAGAGGATGGATTGAAGAAGATACCCTTCAGTCCACAGCAAAAGAAATCTGGCAATGCTGTCTTAGGGTTAGAGTCCTCAGCACTATCCCCTAGAAGAGACAGTCCTTTCAAAACTTTCCTCACAGGTGTTTGTGTGTGTGTGTGTGTGTGTGTGTGTGTGTGTGTGTGTGTGTGGTGGGATCAAGGCTCTTGGGGCAATTATGATCTGGGGAGTGGCAGCACCCCAACTCCATAACAACTGCGCTGAAGAGCTCTTCTGCAGAATTTCTGAGGGAGTGTTTTGAGCATTAGGACAGCACACCCTCTTCTCTAGCCTCCCCTCAGGGCTCTACCTGTGGTCTCTGCAAGTGGGTGAGGCAGAGGCAGACCCTCCTTATCCCTTTCCTTCCAGATGTTATCTGATGACTTATAGGAAAACAATGCCTCTATTATCACTGTCCAGAGAGCCAGCATGCAAGCTGTCCCTGACCACTTGTCCCTGACCTTGGAATGAGATATTTTTCTCTATGGCCCTCCTAGCAACCTCCATGCCACTTACAATCTCTATATTTCTACAGATGGGAAACAGCCATATTCCAAAACCTGATTTTTATCATGAGAAAAATATCCCAGGGATGCATTCATTCACTTTCTCATCAATTCGTTATTCATTCACAAATCCTAATTGAGCACCTATTATGCTTTGGTCACTGTCCCAGAAAGGGGTGATGCAGTAATGATCAAGACAAAGTCCTTTACAAATGCCTCACATACAGTGGTATGCTGGTAGATGTTTAACAATCAACTCTGATTTGTAGCGTAGCATATTACCATGGTATAAATACTCCCACCCTGGGCAAATTTGAAGCTACCAATGTGAAGTTTCTTGGCTCACAAATTTCCTGAAAGTTAAAAATAGGGTCTTACAAGCCAGTACAAGCCTCCTCCAACCCACCAGTGCATGTGGAGAGCAATTATTCAGGATATTTAGCTTCCAGTTTTTCCATGGGTTCTCCAAAAGGGAAAACTGAGGTCTAAGAAATCTGAAGCATTTCAAACACACTGTAAGAAATAAAATCAGATTAGCTTCTAAATAAAAAAAGACAAAGTTCTCATTAACTCATTTCCAAAACAATGGGAGAGCCAGACACTCAAGAATAAAGTTGCATCCACTGACTTCCCAGTAAAGTAACCTATACAGACACTAAAGAAGGGTGAGGTGATAGAACGTGCTGGAGGGGTGTGTGCTGCATTATTAGGATTTTAACTGGGAATTCACTTGTTTTTTGCTTTCTCTGGGGAAGATAAAAGTGAGGGTCTGTGGGTCCTCTCCTCTGGCCTCTTCAACCCATCTTGGCACCTCAAGCCTCAGAGGGCAGAGTCCTGAAGTTTGGGGATGCGGGCGGCTGCACAGCCAGCCCCTCAGAATTTAGTTACGACGTGGGTTGTTTAGTACATCAGAGAAATGAAAATAGGCACTGAGAAAGCCTATTTGTCGCCTTCCGTGAGTGTAATAATACTCCTCCCCCCCAAATTGTTTTTTTTTTCTTTGTTCTTCTCGCACTGAATTCTTAAGTACTTATTCTACTGACATTTTTTTGAGGCGGCTGTGGCCAGGCACTCTTCTAGGGGCAGGGAACAGATAGGGAAGGACATTTTTCTACCCGCAGGAGTCCCTGTTTCTCAAAGCCTGTCAACAGCCATCGATTCATTTTAGTTTTGCCCTCCACGTCGTTTTTGAGATTCATCTATGTTGATTCACGCGGCTCTTTTAGCTCCAAGAGGGCAGATATGAACAGTCCCATTTTACAGATGCAAAAACTGACTGCTCAGTGAAAAATGTGCTCTGCAAACACTAAATCTCAACACGCCACCGGGCCACGTGCGGCGCCGCGCATTCGGCCCCTAGCGATCCCACCCGCGCACACTCCCTCCCTAGCTACCTCCCAGCCACCGCCGCTCCGGGTCCACGTGTGTGTGTCTGTGTGCGGAATGGGGACGGGGGCGGTGCCGCCGGAGGGGTGGGGTCCGGGTTAACGTCACCGGTAGCGCTGCCCAATCAGCGGCGGGCTCGCGGCCCGGGCGCTGGTATTGGGGCAGCTAGGGGGCAGTTCTCTATAACGCGGTCTCCGGGAGCCAGCGGGGAAGAAAGAAGCCGAGCGGGCGGAAGGCGCCCTCCCCGCCGCCTGGGCCCGGGCACCGGGTGCCGGGCCCTGGGTCCTTCCCGCCTCCCGCAGCTGCCGGCCGCTTTGTTTTCCCCGCCTTTGCGTTTCGGGCGACTCGAGAGGGGCTCCTGCTGGCGCTGCGCAGGGGAACGCGGCGGCAGGAAGGACGGCCGACCGAGCCGGGACACGCAGGGACCCAGGAGTCCGGCCGCCGGGAGGGCCGCGTGACGAGATCGAAGAGAGAGTCAGAGCTCTGCGGCCCTGGGTTGCGGGTCGGGGGCGCCCGTGAGCAGAGACCTCCCCGTCGAGGGGGGGCGATGTTCCCCTCGCCCGTGGGCTTTTCGGGCAGCCAGGGCATTCCGCCGTTGGGACCGGGGCCCCCTCAGTGGGCATCACCTCAGGCTGCTCCATGGAGACTCTGTGCCCCGCTCCCCGCCTGGCAGTGCCGACGTCTCCACGAGGGTCGCCCTGCTCCCCCACACCCCGGAAGCCGCGTCGGGGGACCCAGGAGTTCTCTCCGCTATGTTTGCGTGCCCTTGCCTTCTGTGCCCTCGCCAAACCCCGGGCGTCCTCTCTGGGCCTGGGGCCCGGGGAGGTGGAGGCGCGGGCCCCGGTGCTGCTGGGCCCTCGCGCCCCCCTGTGCACTGGTGGCTGGGCCCCGGATGGCTTGAAGCGCACTGGGGGACAGGCTGGGCCGTCCAGCGATCCGAACTCCCCAGCCAGCGAGGATGCCGATGTCGCAGTGTACCCGGGTGCGGGAGAGGAGGAAGAGGGCGGAGGCAGTTTCTCTCACTTGGGCGTTCGCTCCTGTGCATCTCCGGACCGCTGCCCGGCGCCCCGGCGCCCACGGGAATCAACGACCAGTTTCGCCTCGGCCCCGCCTAGGCCAACCCCGGGGCTTGAGTTCCAGCCTGGCCCAGCTGCCAGTACGCCTCAGGAGCCCAGTTCCCGGCCTCAGTCGCCACCTGTGGGCCTCTCCACCCCGGCGGATCCCGGGATGCCGCCGGAGCGGTCTCTGCCGTACGAGACAGTCGCAGTGGATGGAACCCCCCCGTCAGCCACCCCCGAGTCACCGGCCGCCAGCCCCTCGACGGCCAGCACAGCTCCGGCCACGCCGGGCGATCTCCGCCAGGAACATTTCGATCGTCTGATCCGCCGGTCGAAACTTTGGTGTTATGCGAAGGGCTTTGCCTTAGACACTCCTAGCTTGCGCCGGGGGCCTGAGAGGCCACCAGCTAAAGGGCCACCCCGGGGAGCAGCCAAGAAACGTCGGCGGCCAGCGCCTCCTCCGCGCAGCGCGCAGATCCGCCGTCCTGCACCGACGCTCCCCACCTCGAGCACCTTCAGCCTCCTCGACTGCTTCCCCTGCCCCCCGGCCCTAGTGGTGGGAGAGGATGGAGACTTAGGGCCGGCATCCTCGCTTCGCCTCCAGGGAGACTCTAAGCCTCCGCCTGCCCATCCGCTGTGGAGGTGGCAGATCGGGGGTCCTGCTGTCCCTGAACCCCCTGGCCTCAAATTCTGGGGGATCAACATGGAGGAAATCTGAGCTTGGGACCTCTTCCTTAAGGGGGAAAAATTGGGGCCATGGCCAAACTGTGGGCTCAAGGAGAAAGCCCGGTTCCTCACATTTGCCTGTCCCCTTCTTTTATGTTTTATGGGCTGTGGATAGAGGGCCCTCAAATGACAGTGATCTTCAAGCACCTAATTGGTTGGGGGTGACATTCTCTACCCCTCATCCTTTGCAGAGGAACCTAGGGCTGGAGATGGGAGAAGGCTTAACCGGGGGAAAAAAAAAAAAGCTGAATGACACAGATTCCTTTCCCTTCCCTTTTCCAACTTGGATATCTGGGGGCAGGGCCTTCACCCCAGTGGTAGTAAAGGAGGCTACCACTCAAAGACCAAAGTAGGGGGGGAGAGGAGAGACCTCTGTGATGGACAAACCGGTTGTTTCTGTGTCTATGGAAGCCTGGGGATGTGGGGGCTGTGGTGGGGGTAGGGAGGTGATTGGCAGCTCCCTGGGGGTATCCCCACCCCCACCGTCCAGGCCTTTAACCCTTCACTGTCCTCAGACCTTCCCTATTGCTCTTAGCACCACCTGAGCCTTAATGGGGGAGGGAGCAGTTTGAGCAAGGGGAAGATCAACACTTTCTTGTTCCCTTCCTAGGCCCCCCCCAGTTCAAGTGACCTCTAATTGGTGAGATCTTCAGTCTCAGTCATTAACCTTTCCTTTTTGTCCAGTTTCAGAGGCCCTTCAATTTTCCCTGTTTGCTTTCAGTTTATAAGGTTTGGAGGGTAAAAGAGACCCCCCTCCTCCAGTTTACTCCTCACTGTTAAGGACCTTCTGCCCTGAAAGTGCAGACTTTGCCTGGGGAAGGGACAAGAAACTGTCCCAGGGAAAGTAGTGGAAGGTAGAAGAAATCAATAAAATCAGACCAAACGAGTCGCCTTTCGAGGTCCTCTCCACCGATTTATGGATAGGAGGGGATGGAGGTAGACGGCAGGCCTGAGTCCATTCTTTGGATACCTAAACTCTTAAAAATCCCTTAAAGGATGGAGACAAAACAAGCTGTTCTTTGCAGAGAGAGAAAATTAAAAGGCTCTTGGCCCAACTGCAAAGGGTCCACTGGGGTTTGAAGAGGCAAAGTTTGGGTTGGGATGAGACCTGGGTAGAAGTACCTTCATCTTTCCCCCCTACCCCCCAACTTTAGGCATCGCAGGAGTTGTCAGGATCTGACCGATTGGAAGGGGGCAGGGCCAGGAGATTAGGTTTGGGGTCAGAGATTCTGTTTTCTAGGGAAGGGGAGAGAGGCCTGGATCACACCCTCAGCCCCTCAGGCTAGGAGGATCCCCTTGAGTCAGAGAGGTGTGCAATCACTTTCTCTTCCACCCAGGTGAGGTCTGGGGAGGTTAGGTCTTAGGGAAGTTCCAAGTTGATGTGTGAAGGGAAGCTGGGGGGTGGGGTGGGTGTTTGGATCTGCTTGAGGGACCCAGTGACCCTTCTGTGTGCACTAGTGAATAGCATCCCCTCTTTCCCTTAAAACAGGGTGAGGGAGGAACAATTCCCACATACTATGCTGGGGAAGGACTTGTCTCCTTTTCTGTGAAAATGCCTTGTAAAAAGTTGTTATTGTTTGCATAGAGCAGATTCTTGAGAAAAACTGTTTTGGACCACAAAAGTTTTGTTTGTTTTAAAAACTGTCTCATTTTTATTTCCCTGGGAGTGGGGGTGGGGTGGGTGGGCATGAGGTGGGCTACTCTCTCTTTTTCCTTAACATCTGGCCTTTGTGAACCCTGCTGACCTCCCCTCCCCCCTCCAGCTGTGTTGAGGGGAGGAGGAAGGAGGGATGGGAGAGAGCCTTCCATCCTGTGCTCGGGGGTATCAGTCTTATCTTACTACCCCAAGAATAGAGAAGGGGAAGAAGAAAGTCAACAAGGGGTGGGGAGAGGATCTTCATGAAAGAGGGGTGATGTTTTCCAGGAGAAATTGGGAAAGGCAGACAGACTCCCTGTTTTTAAAAAGCCCCCTGCTTTTAGTAATATGCTCCATGTCAACTTTGGCCCTTTCAACCTGCCTGCAGCTGGGCAGGGGATGATGGTGTGAGTGCTGGGCAGAGGAGGAAGGGGAGGTTGGCTTGAAGTGCTTTCTTTCAGCAGACACTTCTCTGTGGAGCAGGAGATGATGCCATTTATTTGGCTTCCTTCCTCCCTGTACCACTCCCCACACCCCTGTACAAGTGAAAGAGTTAAACCTCAACCTGGAAGGAGGTGGGAGTTAAAAAACATACCTCTTGGCCAGACTCGGAACTCTCCTTGCTGAGTGAAGTTTAGTTCGGGACACTCTCAGAACTATGAGCATCCCAAGAAACTTCCTAGTCAGGTACGGGGAACTATGTTCTTTTCCTAGGACCAACTAAACAGATTACCACAAACTTAGTGGTTTAAGAAAATAGGGAATTTATTCCCTCACAATTGTGAAGGCCACAAGTCCAAAATTAAGGGCTGTGCTTGCTTGGAAGGCTCTATGGGAAGTTTCCTTACTTATCTCTTCCAGCTTCTTGGCTTGTGGCTACAGATTTCCAATCTCTGCCTATGTCTTCATGTGGCCTTCTCGTCTGTTTCTTGGAAGGACACTTATTATGGCTTTAGGGCCCACCTAATAATCCAAGATGCTCTCTTCTTGACTTAATTAATTACATTTACAAAAATCCTTTTTCCAAATAAGGTCATATTTACAGTTCTTTGGGGGTGGGGTGGGAGTGGGGATCCGGACATGGATGGATCTTTTTGGGTTTCATCATTAACCCAACACAGAAACTAAATCCCAGAAAGAAGAAACTTACCTAGACTTTTCTGAGTGTTCAGGGTTGGTCCCTCTAGGGCAGTGTCCTCAACCTTCGAAATGCCTCAGCCCTTTAATACAGTTCCTGTGGGTTGTGACCCACAGGTTGAGAACTGCTGCTCTAGAGCCAGGGCTAGTTGTTCTCAAAAGGGAAAAGCCTGGGGAAGGGGAGAATCTGACCCTTGCTTCTTCCTGGCTCACTCCGAGGAAGCTGTAACCCCTCAATGCACTAGAGCCCCCAAGAGTGTCCGCGGAAGCTCCTCTCCGAGCCTTCCTAAGCTTTCTCGATTTCTCTAGGACCTGGAAAGGGCCCTGCTTACACCCCTCCCCTCCATCCACCAGCCACTGCTATTTGTTAAGGATGCGGAAGTTGCAGGGTCTTAGTTTTTGGCTGGGTCTCTAAGTTCTCTTACTGGGTTATCTCTTTTCCTTTAGCCTCAGAGAGTCTCTTTCTCATTGGCTTCTGAGTTTCTGTCCATCCTCATCAAGGTCTCTTACAGGACTCTGAGGGTTAGCTCACTTGCTCGCCCAAATCCAGCCCATTTACCACGTCCTCCCTCCTCCTGGGAGCCTCAGCCCCTCTGCCTCTTGACCCTTAACTCTTTATAGCCTGATCTCTGCTTCTGAAACTGACAGCTCCCAAACACAAATTCAACTGCAGTCCCCCTCTCCCCCGCACCATCCGCCCCTGGACTTCTCCGTGGCCTGTGACACTGTTGGGCACTCCTGAAGGCCTCTTAGTCTTCTCTCCCCAAAGGTCCTTCCTTTGTCTTCTGTCTCCTCCTCTTCATTCTGTCTTCAAGAAACTTTAAACAGAGGGAGCCCAATGAAGTCCAGGTGACACCTGCCCTCTGCCCCATCTACCCCTGGACTCCCTTTATTTTCCTCTCCCAGGTCTACCTCTTGCATCCTCAGGGCCCTGTCTCTTTTCCCTCCAATGCCTCTCCTGGCTTTGATCCCATATCTCCACATGGATGCCGGCAACTCATAGGTCTGTGTTGAAGACCAAACTCATTGTCCCTGCCCAACCCCACCCCACCCCTCGCCCATATCGGTCTCCCTGGTCAATTCTACATTCTGCTCACAGCTCTGCTTTTCTCTCCATTACCATCTGGAGATTCAGCACCCTGAGTTTTCAGCTGGGTCCTCCCATTTGACCCACAGCTATCTAGTTTCAAACCTCCTATGCCTCTCCCCTCCCCAGTATCTCTAGCATCCATTACCTGCTCTGCCTCCTAGTGCAGTGCCCACTACTCTAGTCTCCTTACTGCAGAAGCCACCTAATTAATTTCTGGTTTTCCCCTGATCCCCTCAGATCAAGTTGCCTTCTTGGTCAGTGGGTCCCCTGATTTTATTAAATGCAACCTCCTTGGCTCGTCTTTTGGGGCCCTCTTAGATCAGGTCTCATTCCTCTTTCCTTACTTTATACATCCTGTAGCTTGCCATGCTGGAATGCACTGCTTCTCCCAGCCTCTCCATCTTTACCTTTATTCTCCAAAGCCCATTTGAAATGTCATCTCTTCCATGAAGTCTTCTTTGATTTCTCCAGCTGGAGGTACCACCTCTAGACCCTCTTCTCTCCTCTGTTTCTGGGAAGGAAAGACTGTGGAACAGGGAGGAGAGTGTGGCCCTGGAGCCAAACACTCCCGTTGCCCTCTATGGAAAGTGCCATCAGTGTGCGTATGGCAGAATTTGTCTGACGTAAGCCTTTATTTTATGGCCTCAGAGTTGACCAAGAGTCTTTGACACATGACAGCCACTTTGAAATCACTCCTGTGTCTTATTCCTGAGAAGACCCTGTCCAGTGTGCCAAATCCTCCTACAAAATATTTATATTTTGTTTAATTAAGATAGAAAAATAGGGTATTAATAACAATTATTTGTTGATTTTTTTCTCAAACCTGTATCTCTTACTTCATTTTTAAGGTCCTGGATCAGTGCCCTGGGTACAGCAGTAACGTAATGAATACTTGTTCAAGGTGGAGTGCATATTTAAAAAGGCTTATTTTGAAGTACTGCACAGCAGCGTGGAGAGTGACCCTTGGCCAGAATGCAGTTCTGGAGCTTGTCCACTAGATGCTGCTGTCTGCTCGTACCAGAGGAGGAAGATCAGCGGTGAAGGGTGGGTGGGGAAGGGATTAATTTTCCTAAGCAATTGAACACCTTTTGGTGTTGGGCCCTGTGCTAAAGGCTTGAGGGGGATTGTGCAAAATGTGGTCCCCTGACTTGGGCAACTTCGGGCAGGTGTCAGGTGCTTTGCGTGCATTATTTGGCTTTCATAAGATAGATAGGTATTACCTATTTAACAGACGAGGAAATGGGGCTCAGGGAGGTTAATTGACTTGCCTCAGGTCATGCAGCCAGTGGAGGGGCAAAGTTTAGGTCTGTTCTGTGTGACTGGGTTTTCCCCTAAGAGCGGGAATGGCACTTACTTGCAGCCAGGCATTGTTCTAAGTGCTTTGTGCTTAGTTGATTACTTAATACTATTTAATGCTATGAAGTGGGTACTATCATTTTTGCAGATGAAGAAACTGAGATACACAGAGGTTAAGCCCCTACAATTACAGAATTGTGCCCTTTGAGTTCGGGCTCTTAACCAACTGCTACCATGTTTCACTGTTCCAGCAACAGCCAGTCATGGGGCAGAGCAGCCCCCATCAATATTTGGAGGTCACAGAGCTCTGTGCCAGAGACCCAAGGACACACAGCCTGCCTCTGAGGTGCTTACAGTGGCATGGGGAAAACAGGACCACAGTCTCTTCCTGAGGGTGGACTCTCTGGAGATGTGCGGAGCAACTCTAGCTGAGAGTGGTTTACCCTCTCTGAGCCTCAGCATCACCACCTAAAATCCAGGAACTCTATAGCAGTAAGTGACTCTCCGACATAGGAGATCAGTCATCCATGGTGATTTATTACAAAATTATAGCACTTTAGAAATAGAGGTGAAGTTACCTACTCTAAAGTGCACAAAAAGTCCAGCTTGATGAACGTTACACGTGTACATACCCATTGGATCACCACCCAGATCTAGAGAAGCAGCATTTCCATCTTCTAGGAGGCTCTGTGGGACCCGCTCCCAGTTGATCCCCCCACCCAGAGATGGTCACCATACTGGCCTCTGTCACCGCAGATCCATTCTGCCTGTTTTTGACCTGCATGGAAATGCAAGGTACTTTTTTGGTTCTGCCTTTTTTTTGTTGTTCAGCATTATGTGTGTGGGATTCATCCATGCTGTTGTGTGAAGCAGTAGTTAATTCATTTCATCACTGTGTAGTATTATACCAGGAGGCCCGCGGGGGCTTCTCAGAGGAGGAGATATCTGAATTGAGTCTTGAAGGATATGTAGGAATTTATGAAGTGAAGAAGGCCCAGGTGGTGCTGAGGACAGAACATATGCAAAGGCTGAGGTTTGAGTGTGTGAGACTCTTAAGACTATAGCACAGGGTATATGTGACAAGAGATAGGTAGACAGGAGTCCAATCACGAAGGTCTGTCTGTCAAGATAAGGAGTTTATTCTGAAGGCAACAAGGAGCCCCGGAGTGGTGACTCTATCAGATTGCGGTAGCCATATGCCTTACTTATTCTTCATTCAATAAATATTAGTTTGAGCATTTACTATGTACTGGGTATTGTGCTAGGCACTGGGAAATAATGGTGAGCAAAACAGGCAGGGTGCTGGCCCTCTCAATCTTGCATTGGGGGGTGTATGTCACAGCTTGTAGTTGATAATCTTGGGCTGTGACAAGTACCGTGAAGGAGAGGAGCATGAAGGGCCAGGGGCCATGCAGCAGGATTTGCCCCTGTCGGGGAGAGCAGAAGGGGCTTCTCAAGAGAAGTGAGACAAGCTTGGGAAGATGACTAGGAGTTAACAACAAGGAAAGGAGAATGAAGAGTGTGTCAGGAAAAGGGAATAGTGTGGCTGGGGAAGGACCTTGAGGATCAAAGAACTGGGAGGTGCCAGTATGGCCTCAGCTGAGAGCAGGGGAGGAGGAGGCTGTGGCAGGGCCAGATCACACAGGGCCTTGAGGCCGAGGTAAGAATTTTGGCTTATTCTGAGAGCACTGGGATATAAGGCATTTAGAGAGGATCACTATGACATTAACATGGACCTTGGAGACAAAAGGAGATGTGGGGAGATTGACTAGAAGGCCACTGTCATAGTTATGGCGGCTTGGGCCAGGGGGATGGGGACAGGGTACGGACATAGGTACGACTGACCAAATATGGTGAGGATGAGGGAATGACAAGAGTCTCAGGTTCTGGCTTTAAAAACCAGAGTTGACAATGATAGAGACAAGATAAGGCTGGGTTCAGTGGCTCACGGTTGTAATCCTAGCACCTTGGGAGGCGGAGGCAGGTGGATTGCCTGAGCTCAGGAGTACAAGACCAGCCTGAGCCAGAGGGAGACCCCATGTCTAAAAATAGCTGGGGATTATGGTGGGTGCCTGTAATCCCAGCTACTTGGGAGGCTGAGGCAAAAGAATCACTTGAGCCCAAGAATTTGAGGTAGCTGTGAGCTATGATGCCATAGCACTCTACCCAGGGAGACAAAGTGACACTATGTCTCAAAAAAAAAAAAAAAAAAAAGATAGAGACAAGATATAGGGGACATCCTGAGCTCAGATTTGGACATGTAGAGTCAGGTGCCTTTGAGGCATCCAAGTGAAAATGTCAAATGGATATTTGAGTCTGGTGCTCAGGGAAGATGTGAGGGCCAGAGAGCTACTTGTATGAGTCACCTGAGTGTCTGTGGGAATGAAAGCCAGGAGGCAGATATGGTGGCCCAGGGAAAGACTGAAAGGGGAAGAGAGATGCAAGGAGGGCTCACAATGGGGCCTGCAAGGGTCACTTTGCAGGGAGGGTGGGGTGGCATGGAGAGGAGAGAGGGAGGCTGTGAGAACAGGCGAGGTCAGCAGGGAAGAGGAGAGGGGAGCCTCAGTGGAGAGGCCTTTGCAAAGTAGGATCACCAGCCTTGCTGACAGATTGAGTGTGGAGTGAGGCAGAGGAGGAGTCTGGCTTGAGTCCCAGATTTCAGCCCTGGTGCCTGGGCAGGTCTGCTCCTCACTGGAAAGAAAGACCTGGGCTGTAGGTAGAAGCATTTGGTTGAAGTCATCAGCACAGGATTGGACAAGAATGACCAGGGATGTGTGTGGGCTGAGAAGAGGGCCAAGGATAGCACCCTGAGAGACATTAAGGAAAGTGAGAGGAATGAGTGGGGGAAGGAGGGACACTGAGGAAGTTCTGGCAACCGCTGCTAGTTACCCGCCAAAATCTGTGCTCCCCATGGCTGCCCAGGTAGACTCCTTTCCCTTGCAGTCAGGTGTGGCCATGTGATTTCACTCCTGCCAGTGGGCTACGAAGGGGTGAGGCAATGATTTTCAACCAGTGTGCTGTGGCACACTTACTGTGGCACACTGGTGTGCTGTGAGGGGATCTTAGGTGTGCTGCAAAATTTGTAAAGATCACTAATTAAATTATTTTCAGAAGAAGTTCAAAGGACAGTAAGTATATTCTTCTCTCTCTCTCTCTTTTTGATCCACATAATTTAAGTGTGCTGCAGTAGTTTATGTTCAAGTATGCCACAAGATAAAAAAAGGTTGAAAACACTGGGGGAAAGTGTGTACCCTTTCCTGGCCTGGGCTCTAAGACTCGAGACATGCCCTCTCCACACTCCCTTGCCCCTTCCTGCTGGCTAGAGCCCAGCACGGAGGACAGTGCTCTTGGGGGCAGCACAAGACAGAACCTCGATTCTCCCAGTGAGAGCTCTCCACTGATCCCTGAGAATATGAGAAAGAAATACACTTTATATCCTGAGGCCCCATCCTTTTTTTGGATCTCTGTTCTAGGAGTTTAGCCTAACTAATACAACTTAGCCTAACTAAGTGAATACAGTTTAGCACAACTCAGCTAATATAACTAATGAGCCCAACACAATAGAAGATTAAAACGTAACATGAGCTTAATATAACATAACTTATCCTGACTAATACAGGAGCCAAAGAAGGAGCATATGGAGAAGGAGACAGTGCGGGTACAGTGTTGCATGTTGCACAGATGGGGAAGGCTCCAGAAGGATTAAGCGGGAGGGAGGGGTTAAGGACACTTAGAAAGAGAGAGTGAGGGAGAGAGGTGCCTATGGAGGGCAGGGGCTGGGGCCCAGGGCTTGGATGGACAGCAGGGGAATGAGGGGAAGTGTGTTCCTGAACAGGCTGAGACTCCTGCTCCTGTGCATGCATGCACACCCATGAATATGTGCATGGGCACACACGTGCACACATGCATGAGCTAAGAGCAATGAGCCTGGAGTCCTGGCCCTCTCAGTCTTGCATTGGGGGCCACAGCTCATAGTTGATAATCTTGGGCTGTGACAAGTACCGTGAAGGAGAGGAGCATGAAGTGCCAGTGGCCATGCAGCAGGATTTGCCCCGGTCAGGGAGAGCAGAAGGGGCTTCTCAAGAGAAGTGAGACAAGCTTGGGAGGATGACTAGGACTTAACAATAAGGAAAGGAGAATGAATGAGTGTTTCAGGAAGAGGGAACAGTGTACCTGGGGAAAGACCTTGAGGATCAAAGAACTGGGAGATGCCAGGAAGAAATGGGCAAGTTGGCAGCTGCAGGTACAGGGAGATAAGAAATAGTGTATAGATAGCTCTAGATAGCTTCCATTTTCCCTGAGAAAATGGGCTTTCTTTGGTGCAGGAGGAACATGGGTAGGTTAGAACTGTGGTCCCCAAACCTCAGTCTGTGGCCTGTTAGGAACTGGGCTGCACAGCAGGCTGTGAATGAAACTTCATCTTCATTTACAGCAACTCCTCAATGCTCCCATCACCGCCAGAGGGCTTGCCTTCTGTGAGTTCAGCAGCAGCATTAGATTCTCATGAGAGTGCGAACCCTACTGTAAATGGCGCATGGGAGGGATGTAGGTGGTGCACTCCTTATGAGAATCTAATGCCTGATGATCCGAGGTGGAGATGTTGTGTGCTTGAATAATCCCTAAACTATCCTCCCACCCCACCCCTCAGTCTGTGAAAAAATTGTCTTTCGTGAAACTCTTCCCTGGCGCTGAAAATGTTGAGGACCACAGGGTTAGAAGACAGAGGAGCTGGGAGAAAGTATGAGGTTGAGAGAGGGAATCTACTGACCATACACAGACCTTTGGAAACCTGGAATTAGTGGAAGCACTATGTGGGCATGGGGAAGCACAGCAGGCAGTTGGGTTGCCCAGGTAGGGGAGGTCAAGGACCAGGAGAGTGAGGACATGAAGTGATGGCCTCAGGGGTCTGGGTTGGTCAAGGAAGGAAGTTAAAGCCAGGGTTAGGGGACTGGTGGGAGGGGCCAAAACTTCAATAGAAAGTTGAAAATTGCAGGGAAGGAGGGGGGAGGGCAAAGGGCAGAGGCCTGGCAGGGGTGCTGGTGCTGGTGGGGTGTGGTGCTGCTGCTTTTTTCAGTTTTGTAGGGACTCCAAATCTGCCTAGGATAGCAGAAGGGCTTGGGTTAGGGTGGCTTTCTGGGAGTCGTGAGCCAGTGTCTTTGAAGTATGAATGGTGAGGCTGAGAAAACAGGTGAATAGTGACAGGAGCCTCCTAGGGTGATTTTCCCCCTTCCCTCTGCCCCTGGCCAATCTTTGCTGGGTCTCAGTCCCCATTTTCCCCCTGGGCTGAATGACTTCCTTCCACACACATCCCAGAGAAGGATTACAGGAATGACCCATTGTGCCTGGCTAAGTAGTCATTTGAATCAAGGCACAGCTGAGAGAGGTTGAGGAGGATGCTGACAGTCCCACAGTGTTGTCTCGGCATCCTGTGAGCTCCACAGACTGTGGCCACAAGCCTTTGGTTGCTATGAAAGCATAAGGGATGCGTTCTCTACTTTTGGTCTCTCCTATGGAGGTAGAGGGTCCTGTTGTGGGTAAGTAGCCCTCCTGCATTTCTGTAAGGCAGCACAGTGGAAGGAGGAGGGGAAACTGGGGCCCATCCCTGGATTTGGGGTGATCTCTGATCCCACAACATGGCAGCAGGGCCTCCTCTGGTGTTTTCATGGCCTAGAGCAGGGTTTTCAACTTTTTTTTTTTTTTTTATCTCATGACACACTTGAACCTATAGTTAAACTCCCGCAGCACACTTAAATGATGTTGATTAAAAAAAAAAAAAAGAGTCAAAAATAAGAATATACTTACTGTGGGGTGGCACCTGCAGCTCAAGGAGTAGGGCGCCGGCCCCATATACCAGAAGTGACGGGTTCAAACTCAGCCCTGGCCAAAAACTGCAAAAAAAAAAAAAAAGAAAAAGTAAAAAAAGAAAAAGAAAGAAAGAAAAAATCAAATAAAGAAACCCATGTTACCATTAAAAAAAAAAAAAAAAAAAAAAAAAAAAAAAATAATATATATTTATAATTT
>CAUYPK010131080.1:0-37701 GCA_963574355.1 Loris lydekkerianus | reverse complement strand
CCAGTTCACCCAGCACCATTTGTTAAATAGGGAATCTTTTCCCCATGAATGTTTTTATTTGGATTGTCAACGATCAAATAATAGTAACTAGCTGGATTCATCTCTTGGTTCTCCATTCTGTTCCAGACATCTACTTCTCTGTTTTTGTGCCAGTACCATGCTGTTTTGATCACTATCAATTTATAGTATAGTCTGAGGTCTGGTAGTGTGATTCCTCCTTCTTTGTTTTTATTTTTGAGTAATTTCTTGGCTATTCGAGTTTTTTTCTGATTCCATATAAAATGAAGTATTATTTTTTCAAGATCTTTAAATTATGACAGTGGAGCTTTAATAGGAATTGCATTAAAATTGTATATTGCTTTGGGTAGTATGGACATTTTAACAATGTTGAGTCTTCCCAGCCATGAGCATGGTATGTTTTTCCATTTGTTAACATTTTCAGCTATTTCTTTTCTTAGACTT
The DNA here is from genome assembly GCA_963574355.1 of Loris lydekkerianus. Classification (NCBI taxonomy): domain Eukaryota; kingdom Metazoa; phylum Chordata; class Mammalia; order Primates; family Lorisidae; genus Loris; species Loris lydekkerianus. Next base: position 37,239 of record CAUYPK010131080.1, on the reverse strand, counting down.
TCATAGTTCTCTTTATAGAGATCTTTTACGTCATTAGTTAGATAAAATCCCAAATATGTCATCTTCTTTGGCACTACTGTGAATGGAATAGAGTCTTTAATGTTTTTTCAACTTGTCTATTGTTGGTATATATAAAGGCTACCGATTTTTGAATGTTGATTTTGTAACCCAAGACCCTGCTCTATTCCTTGATCACTTCTAAGAGTTTTGTAGTAAAATCCCTGGTGTTTTCCAGATATACAATCATGTCGTCTGTGAAGAGTGAAAGTTTGATCTCTTCTGACCTAATATGGATACTCTTGATTGCCTTTTCTTCCCTAATTGCAATGTCTAAAACTTCCATTACAATGTTAAAGAGCAGTGGAGACAATGGGCAGCCTTGTCTGGTTTCTGATCTGAGTGGAAATGATTCCAATTTAACTCCATTCAATACGAAATTTGCTGTGGGTTTGCTGTAGATGGCCTCTATCAGTTTAAGGAATGTCCCTTCTATACCATTTTCCTTAAGTGTTCTGATCATGAAGGGATGCTGGATATTATCAAAAGTTTTTTCTGCATCAATTGAGAGAATCATATGGTCTTTGTTTTTTAATTTGTTTATGTGCTGAATTATACTTACAGATTTACATATATTGAAGCAGCCTTGAGACCCTGGGATAAAACCAACTTGGTCATGATGTACAATTTGTTTGATATGTTGCTGGATTCTGTTTGTTAGGATATTGTTGAATATTTTTGCATCTATATTCATGACTGATATTGGTCTATAATTTTCTTTTCTTGTTAGGTCTTTTTCTGGTTTGGGGATCAGGGTGATGTTTACTTCATAGAACATGTTGGGTAGTCTTCCTTCTTTTTCTACGTTTTGGAATAGGTTGAGTAATATAGGTACTAGTTCCTCTTTAAATGTTTGGGATAAAATGTTCTGTAGATGATCGCTAAATCCAAATGTTGGATGATTAGGTTTAAATCTAAAATTCTTTGCTCAGCTTCTTATTGGAGCATCTAGCCAACACTGCCAAAGGAGTGTTGTAATGTATGACTATTATGGAGCTGGAGGAAATCAAGATGCTCATGTCTGTTAGTGTTTCTCTTATAAATTGAGGTGCATTCTGGTTGGGTGTATAAATATTAATAATTGAAATCTCATTATATTGAGTATTACCCTTAACAAATATGAAGTGACCATTCTTATCCTTCCTTATTTTTGTTGTTTTAAAGCTTATTGTATCTGCAAATAGAATTGCAACGCCTGCTTACTTTTGATTAGTATTTGCCTGAAATATGGAAGACCATCCTTTCACCCTGAGTCTATATTTGTCTTTTAAGGTAAGATGTGACTCTTTTGTGCAGAAAATATCTGGCCTGAGTTTTTGTATCCAGTCAGCTAACCTATGCCTCTTTAGAGGACAGTTTAAGCCATTCACATTAATGGAGAATATAGGCAAATCTGGTAAAATTTTGGGTATTGAGTTTTTCGAAAGTCCAGTGGACTTTTTTTAATTTTTTCACCACTATGGAAGTTGGAGTTTGATCAAAAGTTTCTGAGTGAGTTTACAGTTCTTTTAGAGGATTGGGTTGGTCATTATGGATGATAGGTCTGAGAATATACTGAAGAGCTGGTTTGGTTATGGGAAATTTCTTCAACATATAAATGTCATTAAAGTATTTAATTTCTCCATAATAAATGAAACTCAGTTTAGGCTGGATACAGGATCTGGTGTTGAAAGTTATTTTGCTTTAGGAGATTAAAAGTCGATGACCACCCTCTTCTGGCTTGAAAAGTTTCATCAGAGAGATCTGCAGTCATTCTAATATTCTTCCCTTTGTAGGTAATGGATTTCTTATGTCTGGCTGCTTTGAGAATTTTCTCCTTTATATTAACTTTAATGAAGTTAATTACGATATGCCTGGGTTATGTCTTATTTGGATTGAGTTGTGCTGGGGTTCTGAAAGTGTCTGCTATCTGAATTTCAGAATCTCTTGGCATGTCTGGAAAATTCTCTTTCATAATTTCATGGAGAAGAGCCTCCGTGCCTTGCGAGGCCACTTTATCACTTTCAGGGGTTCCAATTAGATGGATATTAGTCTTCTTTGAATTATCCCAGAGCTCTCTAAGAGAATGATTTGTTTTTACTCTCCATTTCTCTTCCTCTTTGAGAGTTTGGGAGCATTCAAAAGCTTTGCCTTCAATGTCAGAAATCCTTTCTTCTTCTTGATCCACTCTGTTACTGAGGGATTCTACTGCATTTTTCAGATCTTTGAGGGCTGCAAATTCTTGCTTCAGTGCTTCAAAATCTTTGGTGGTTTTGTCTTTAAATTTGTTAAATTCTTGAGACAATTTTTGAATTTCTCCTGTAATTTCTAATTCTGAGTTTTGAATTGCTCCTTGAATTTCTAATTCCAAATTTTCCTCCATTCTATTAATCTTGTTTGCAATCCAAATTCTGAATTCGATTTTTGACATCTCAGCCAACTGTTTATGAATGTGATCTTCAGTTACATCTGCCATATCTTTCCTTGTGGGGGTTGATCTATTTTGGTTATTCATATTACCAGAGTTTTTCTGCTGATTCTGCCCCATGATTGTTTTGCACCATTTGCTTTTTTTTCTGGAGCTTTGTTGAAGACCCATACTGTGCTATGGCTCGAGACACTGGCGACCTGTTTGGTGTGGTGGCTAAGTGATTTTATCTTATTTTCAGCTGGTCTCTATCCGACCCTAGTGAAACAGTTACTCTGGGTTAAAGTCTCAGCTATGGAGAAATACCAGCAATTAAGTCATCCTGCCCCCGACAGGTAACAACTGGAAAAGGAAAATCAAACCTTCCTACAACTACACACCCAGGGCACCACTTGAATAGTCCTCAGGCGATTGGCTCAGTTCAAAAGGTCCGAATCAATTGTCTCAGTCAGCAACTGTCTCAGGTGAGAGAGTTTAAAAGGTCTCTCGCAACTGTATTGCAAGGGTCTAGTGATAACTCAGATATGACTTGCTCTGGTGCTCTGTGAAGTCAGGAGGACCCACCCAGCAAATAGATTAGTTTGGGAAGGTTGATGCCTCCTTTCCCACCTTGCAACTCTGTCACACCCAGTCACTGATAGCCCCATAGGGCTGTGACCTAGTTGCCTCTAGTGAACAGATAATCCAGGGGTTTGCACCTGCCTGAATCACAAGGAAATCTATATCTGCTCAGCCAGGCCACTGCGCTCTGCCTCTATCCAACCAGGGGAGGTTAGGCCTGACAACCTTGGGTGTTTGATGGAGACTGGGGGGTATTCACTCATTTCCAGTCTTGCCCCTGATTGATGTTACTGACAGAACAGAACAGAGCAACTTTGCAGGAATTTGTTTTTGTCCCTGCTAAATTCCCCTGCAGAAGAGAAGCTGTTTTGAGTTCCCAGAGCCAGCACCTCAGGCCCTGTCTTTTCTCCTGCAGGTTTGTATTCAGTTACCTGTCAGTTCCAACCTCCTGCCTTCCTTTGTGTATAGGCTGACGATCCCCTGAGGGCCGGGTGCATCTTAGGCTCAGTAAAGTGGTCTTCAGGGTCAGTCCTGCCCTTGGAATCTCCCGGCTCTGTGTGTGCATTTTCTGGTCCCTGCACTCCACCCAGGCCAGTACCACCTCAGGCTAACCCTTTACTCATGGGGCCTGCGTTTCCATCCCAGATCTGTTCTGTGGTGGTTGCCACCTGAGAAGATGCCTGGCCTCCTCTGGTTGCCCAGGGAGATATGGGGTATGGCTTCATAATATCTGGGAGTAAGCCCTATTTTTCACAAAAATGGCTGCTGCTCTGCACCTTGGGGTCCTGCCGCTCCAGTGTGGTTCCCTCTCAGCCAACCGTCCTCTCCTCACTCCCGTTCTGCAGAATCAGCACTGATTAGCTGCAGTCTAGGCCCTGTCCACACCCCTCAAGAAATCACCCAAGATTCTGGACTCCTGGGGGACAGGCCTCCAGACCTCAGAGTGAGAGTGGAGGGGAGTGCTAGGAGCTCAGAAATGCAGGTAGAGAATATATACAGTTTTATGCCTGGCAGGAGAATGCCGTGGCATCCTAGTAGGGGAGGTAGGTCCAGTTTTTAGAGGGTCTCTCCTGTGGAGTGTAGTGGAAGGACCTTTGAACTCTGCTCATTTGTCTGTGGGGCACTCTGTGCCATTCTCATGGGGGAGGGGACTCTCATCCACTTGGTGATGGTTTTTGTACCTTTTGTTTGTATCCTTGGTGTCACAGCTCACCTCAGCAGGGTTGATGTATGTTCTTCAACCTTCTCTCTTGGTGCAGCTCTAATCTACCAGGTTACTTGCTAAATTTCTGTCCTTTAACTCCTTCTGGATGGGATCCTCTGTGGAAAGAAGGCTTCAGTCAGCTGTCTTGTCTCTACCCCCAAGAATCAATTTTTTAATGGTGAAAAGTGGTGGTCCAGTTTCAGTGTTCTACAGGTCACCAGCCAGATCACCCAGCACCATTTGTTAAATAGGGAATCTTTCCCCAAATGAATGTTTTTGGTAGGCTTATCAAAGCCCAATTTTTGTTTTTGATGTTGGGACAGAGTTTCACTCTGTTAGCCTGAGCAGAATTACCATATGATCCAGCAATTCTGAGTATATTCCAAATTGATTCCAATTCCAAAAGAATTGACATCAGAGTATTGAGGGAATATTTGTTCAACCATGTTCACAAAAGTATTATTCCTAATAGGTAAACCTGCAAGTAACCCAATTACCTATGAAGCAAACAGTGATGTTTGAGGTCTGACAAGTACTTTCCTAAACTTGTCACCATGTGGTTATGATGGCAGCCTTTTATGAACCATTCAGTAAGATCTGTAGCCCTCGTATGTTAATGTCTCACAGTTGTGTTTGTGTTGATGCGTGGTGGTGTCTTGCTGAGTGGTGCCCATCGTTGTTGCATGTGTTTGTGTGCTGTGCAAGAATGTTAGAGCTTGAATTAGAGCAATGTACAAACATTCATATATTTCTTGTTAAACTTTGCAAGCATGGAAGTGAAATCATGGACATGTCATTCCAGGTTTATGGAGATATACTATGAAGAAAATGTCAGTATGCAAATGGATTAAACATTTTCCTGAAGGGAGAGAAACATCAATGATGCCCAGTAAAGAAAGAGTGAAACCGATGAGAACATTGCAAAAATTCATTGAATTGTGCACCAAAATCATCACCTGACTGTGAGAAGTGTAACAGATCAAGTAAACATTGATAGAGAAACAAGAAAATCTTGGCCAACAATTTATGTCTCTTGCATTATGACACAGATGGCACTGTCTGTGTGACAGTTTTTAGCCAGTAAACAAATAATTGTATCAGAACATCTTGCCTACTCACCTGATCATCCTAGTGGCTTTTTTCTTTTCCCAAAGATAATGGAAATATTGAAAAGAAGACCTTTTGATAACATTCAGGACATCAAGGACAATATGATGGCTCTGTTGGCCATTCCAGAAAAAGAGTTCCAATATTGCTTTGAAAGATGGACTAGGTGCTGGCATCAGTGCACAGCTTCCCAAAGTGAGTATTTTGAAAATGACCTTAGTGATACTAAGCAATGAGGTATGTAGCACTTTTTCTAGTATGAGTTTGTGAACTTAATTATTAGACCTTGTATACATGCCATTGAATTTTATTCAGCCTTAAAAGAGGAGAAACATTTAACATATGCTACAGTATAGATGAAACTTGAGGACATTGTACTATGTGAAAAAAGCCAGTTGCAAAATGACAGGTACTGTATGATTTCACTTATGCAAGGCACTTAGAGAGTACTCAGAATTACAGTGAAAGAGCACAATAGTGATTACCAGGGGCCGAGGAAGAGGGGCACTGAGGCATTGTTTTCTTGTGGGTATAGTTTAACAAGATGAAAGGAGTTCTGTGGGTGGATGGATGGGTATAATGTTTGTACACTATATTATGAAGGTACTTAATACTATAGAAATATAAACTTTAAATGTTTCATATAGTAAATTTTATATTCTATGTATTTTACCATAATTGGGAAATTTGGTTAAAACAAGACTTAGAAAGAACAAAATTAAGATCATGATTAAAAAGATTAAATATAAAGACAGCTAACTGAACATAGAAATTCTAAATTTGCTTACATTAATATTTTATTTTAAGTAATTTTCATTAAGTGAAGTGTTTAGTGTTTCTAACATATCCCAGGTTCTGTTCTAGGCATTGTAGGAGATAGAAAAATCAATTATTGTTTGTTTTTCCCCCAAGGATCTCATACTTTATTAAGTTACTTGTGGTTTTATAGTTGTGTTATTATCAATAAAACAATAATTATGTAATATCAGTAAAGCATAACTTATAATACTTATTAGAACAATTGCTCATTTAATCATACCCACATAGAATAGTTATGTGGGCAATGGTGGCCGGCTGTTAAGACACTATTTTCATCTTGATATCAATTTGCTTAAACTTTTCCCATAGTATTTAAGACAAAAATAATCTTATTCATAATCTCATTAATATCTTTAAAATTATTACAAAAGCCATTTAAGCTCTTTCATGAAGGCAAAAAAGAGTAAAAATTATCTAGTGAAAGCATTTGTTTTTGGCAAACTCTAGCTTTTTGTCTGATTTTTTTACCCCTCGTTCCCCTGGCCCCATACCTGTACATGATATTATTCCCCCTGCACCACCCTCTTTACTCCTGAAATCTACTCATACTCTTCATTTTCACTAAGATATGTATAATAGAAAAAGTCTCCAACACTTCCCATTCTGGGTGATTTTTTTGTTTTTAATGGATTAATGCTTTTAAAAGAGAGGTGGGATTTCTGTTATACATCAATGAGTGAGGAAGGTATTTGGAGAGGGCATTAGGATTAGATTTCTGATCTAAAACCATATCATGTAGGCAATTTACTTCATGTGTAAGTCAATCCTACCCCTCCTGGCTTATCTTCTACATTTACATGGGCCCTCATTTACCTGAGTCATGGGATTGAGTGGATTTTGCTGTGGACCCTGGTTTATAAAAATAAGGATTCACCTTAAACTTATTAGAGTAGAAAATTGTGTAGGAGAACACTGCAGAGAATGAAGTAACTAGTAGCTAGGCAACTAGAAGCCACTGAAAGAGAAGGAAATTAGGAAAAAATTCAGGCAGGTATTAGCTATACAATATTTGGCATTATGAAACTATACAGTATTATTCTGTGTTTGTTAGGAAAACTTGCTTGTAATATTCAGTATTTGTCACATAAAGCCCTTCATGAAATTCATTTTATAAGAACATTTCTCACCAGGCCATACCTTAGGTTGCCTAGGCTTATTTGCGAGCTCATCTAGCTCTTTTTTTTTTTTTTTGGCTTTGGCTACCTCTACCTTTATCAGGAATGTAAATTCATATATTAAGCACTGTTAGCATAAAAGTGAAGCCCTGGACTTGATAGGGCCATTAGGCATCTGCCACAGCCTCTTGGTGGACATGCAATTCAGACAAGTGGTGATGCTTGTTCAGAGCCTGACAGAATGTCCAGATCCCTCTCACTGGAAACTGACTACAACATCCCAGATAAGGGGAAGGAGGTCCAGGATGGCCAGAGTCCAATACACTGCTGGGGACCATTTGCCTGAAAGCAAGACACTCTACCTTTTAAGGACCTTTTAAAGTCACCTAAGTTACATTCTAGTGTTTTATTAGGAGATACTTTCTCTGCTAGCAACATGAAACCAGTTCAAACTAGTTTTAGCAAATAGGATATTATAGAAACTTTGGAGTATCTCCGAATTTAAGAATGGGGCTAGGTATTTGAAAAAACTGGGTATTTACTCAAAAGAAAAGAAGTCATTTTATCAGCAAGACACATACACTTGGATTTTTATTGTGGCACAATTCACAAAGGTACCCCAGGAAACAACCCAAGTGCCATGGAGAATGACTTACCCAACAAGAAGTGTGACTTAATGCCTATTGCAAGAATTTAGACAAAACTGGACATCATTATCATAAGTGAAGTATCCAGAAAATGCAAAATAAACACCATATGTATGTAGGTCATTACAGAAGTTATGGGATGCACAAAATAAAAAAACATAAAATCCACATGGACAGAAAATGAAGCCCTTCAACAACACTGATACACCAAGCTATTTGAATTTGCACGGGTGAACACAAAGGATGTTGTCAACTGTGTTTCTTGTAAATGAAATAATCGACCTTAACACAGTCTGTCTCAAAACTTTCCTAGTGACCTATGTATGGCTCAAAGAACTTGATTACATTTGTGCAAATCTAGGAAGAACACTATCTTACAGAACTATGGTTTCATGGAGCTTGTTTTTATTTAGGAATGCTATTACTAAAATCTGGGCTAAACTAGACAACTTCCCTATGTGGTTGTGGAGGATGCCTAGAGAAAGTTTGCACTTAGAGGAGAAGCTTTTAATAAAGTTTAGGTGGAATGCCTTTCTTCCAGGGTAGAGCATAACAACCTCAGATCTGTAATTATAAGTGCAATTTGGGACAGAGATAACTATGTATGTTAGAATTTTTCTCTTAATCTCTGTACTTTGGTCTTTTTAAAGCTGGGTAACCTGTAAAGGAAATCTGAATACATTCTGGTTATGAACAAGCAATTTGCCTATGCTGCAAAATACTATATGTATTTCTCCAGAGTGGGTTCATTTGGTAAAACAGACATACGTGTCTAATAGCACACAGTACACGATCACAACATTCAAACACTGAAGTGTAATAATTTGCCTAGAACAGAACATAAAAAATTATGCCTGAAACAAAGCCATTTGTTTCCCATATAAATCTTGGGGGCAAATGTCCAGCTTCCATTCACGTCAACAATATTAAAATAATGCAACTCCACCTACTCTCTTTGAAGGGACTTCCTAAAATACTCTGTCCATGTTCACTTAGCTGTTCATCAACACAAAGCCATCTGTCATCTTGCTGAACACTAAATCAAATGAGAATGCTTACGTAAAAAAAACAACAACAGAAATGAAAGCCATATATAATCAAGGAGGAACAAACAAATTAGAAGTTTTGTTTCTCTTGGTGTCTTTTTTTACTCAACGAAGGTAGGCATAGGCTAACAAAATTAAATACATTGATTTTTAATCTGAATTTCATTTCATCTTTTTTTTTTTTTATTCTCTTACCTCTTGTGTTAATTTCTCCTTCCACAATTCCAGTTTTATTATCAGAGCAAAGACTATTTCAATTAAAGCTTCTGTAATGTATTTTGGTCCTCTGACTTTAGGACAAATCTACTCAAAGAGAACAGTGACTAAAAAATTGTCAACTATGAGTGATTTTTGTTTCTAAAGATGAGGTGTTCTCTCTGTCTCTAGCTGTCCTCTGCTTCAATGTTAGATGCAGGCTTTTCCTCACTGGCACCTGAAATCTGATAGTGGGTCTGTTTGGTATCCCTTAGCCACATATTTTTTCTTTCTTCACCCACTCCCTAGGAGGAATTCTTTGAAGGGTTATTCTTTTCTTTTTCTTTTTCTTTTTTTTTTTTTTTTTTGTCCTCTTCTTATCTCTTCTCCTTACCTCTCATGCTCTAAATACTCCAGAATTTCCAGAAAGCACCCTCTTTCCTATCATCACCCCCATCCTCCCAGTTGCATTGGTCGATATTCTGCATGACCAGTCAGGTCAACAAAACTCAGAGCTTATTATTCTCATATATATATATACACAAAAGAACATGCACATATACATATTTTCAGTAGACATTCTCAATCTATGGTTTCATGGTGAATTTTCCCCACGAGGGCACCCCCTTTCAATCTGAGAGTTGCCTGATTCGTCCTTGATTTTTTTTTATTAAACATCTTACATATTTTAGTGATAATGATCAACTTCAGGATAAAATAATTTAGACCAAAGAGTGTGATTATCTTCAAGATATTCCACCTGGTGCCATGAGAAACAATAGCACTGTAAAATCACACTTTGTAGTAACTTTCTGAATTGAAATGTTAAGTGGTAGACTGGTAGCTTTCCATTCTTCAAATTCTAGGCTTTTCTATTTAAAATGGATTGGTTTTCTTTTTCTTGGGCTGGCACTCTGGCAGAATGCTGCATTTGAAATAGTGTTCTCTATGGAGATATAGATTGTAGTTCATGTGGAAATACGTTTGCTGTTGACATCCTTTTGGCTAAAGTTGGTGGCACATTTAATGGAAGTTTTCTGTTATAGAACTTGCTAAAAAATGATTTTGACAATATAAAAATAGTGCCATAAATATTATAACAAAGAGATATTTTTAAAAATATTAATGTATTTCAGCTTTTGTCAGGGGGGTAGGAGAATGTGGAATTTTAGAGAGCTGGTTGTTGAGCCTTTCATAATGGTTAGAGCCCTCTGAGGATTTAAATCAAGGTGAGACTGGCACAGAGTTTGTCATCAAATGGAAGGATTGTTTTTGTGATACAGAAGGCCCCTGAAAGAAAGAGATTAGTTCTAGAAACCTCTGAACATTTTGACTCTTCGAAATAAAGGTTGTTTTCATTTGTTTAAACTTAATCTTAGGCCTCTTGAATTTTCCTTTCCCTGCTCTCAATGGAGGAAAGTTTCCTTTTTTGAGTAGAGATTTTTACAAATGTCCCACCTTAAGAATATCTGTGAAGAAGAGACATCTCACAGTCAGCCAAACGTGGAAGATCGTGTTCAAGGATGTGCTAATGTTAACGAGGCTGCTGTCAGTGATTGTTGTCTTTCAATCATCATTAGAGGCTTCCAGCTTTCCTGGGATAGTCGAGAAACTATGCATAAAATGAAATTTTACTCTCCAAAGACTTAAAATTCCTTTCTTTCACCATAATAAATTAAGTTACTTTAATCTTTGTCTCTTGTTTGTCAAAAATGAAATGGACATTTGGGAGGCAGTGATTTCCCTGTTCCAATGGAGGTAACATGATTACTTGCCCAGCTCTGTAGAGAGAATTCAAGTATTAGATAGAGTAGTCTTTAGGTTATCTTCCAAACCTAGTGTCTTGTTATTATATAATTGAGGCCACAAGGTTGTCAATATCAAACACATTCGTTGCTTCCTTAAATCCGCAACCTGAAACCAAAGCCAGCATTTTAAGTCACAAAGACATTGCTGATAGCACTGGGGAAATTTTCAAAGCTGCACTGGGAGATTTAAGGAGCATTGCTTCCATTAATCTTGCTGAAAGTCTCATGGATAAATCCCTATGCATTGCTTTTAAGATTTGCTCAAAAATGTCTCCACATACAAAGTGTGAACGAGTTATTCATTATGGCTTTTACTTTGCAGCATTTTGAAGTAATTTAGAACCAACTTTCCTCTTCTATAAAGATCATAAAATAGTTTCTACTTAAATGAAAGATTTTCTTTTTGATAAATACGAACTTTTACAAAGAGCAAAAACTGGTTTTTATATTGAGCTTTGACTAAAAAGGAAAACGGTAATAAAGTCAAGAGAAACTAGCTCCTTATAATATGTTGATTAACAATTGCTAGGCCTTGTTCTCGGTGCTGGAAATACTGAGATTAATAAAGCAGACAGTAATGCATAGTTTAGTTGAGGAACTAAAAGAATAAAGTAGAGGAGAAAAATGTAAGGAGAAGGGGGAAGCCTGGGGGGGAAAAGGCTTGAGGCACACACACAGAAATCTGTATTTTTGAAAGATAGAATTCTTTGGGTAGTTTGGGATATAAAGCTAAGTATTCCACATTGTATATCAAAGCACCACATTGTACCTCCTAAATGCATTAATGTACACGGTTATGATTTATTAAGGAATAAAAAATGAAAAGTCATAAAGTCAGATTTAGAGGAGTTTGTAATACAATAATAATTAGCATTGACTTGTGTGGGGGTGCTGTGATCAAATCGAGAATTGAGAGAGACCATGTAGGTGGTCTCCTGAATGAAGGATTGTTGTGTAGGTACAGGAGGGAGGGCAGCTTAGTAAGGAGGCTATTTGAAAGGATGTGTAAGAGATGACACAAATCTGGCAAAAGGAACTGCCCGTGATCATGCACAGAATGAAACATACTGGGTACGGGTTAGGGAGAAAGAAGAGTCAATAATGCCAGAGGTTTGTAGCCTGCTGGGTTGAGACAGAAATAGAAGAGGCAGAGAAAACATGGAGGCAGAAGATAATGGTTTCTGTTCTGGTTATGAGAAGCTGGAGCTTCTGAGGTTTGTAAGAGATTGTGGAGTGAGGTTTGGGACTGTAGATTAAGATTTTTGAGACATTAGCTCACAGCCTATGGGGTTGATAAATTCATTTGGAGAACAAAAAATGGGAGCAAATAAAAAAAAAAAAAAGGAGAATTGATTGATGGTGGCTAAGGTTAGAAAAGCTACCAGGAGATGGACAGAAATGGCTAGAGAGAGAGGAACAGGACCAGGAAGAAGTATTGTATCTTCACAGCTGTGAGGAAATATCATCAGGGAGCCAAGGGACAAAATTTTTGTGGGAGATCAGGCTGTTAGGTCTGGTGACTATGCAGTCACTGGTGTCCCCACAGACAGTGTTTCATAGAGTGGTGGGACAAAGAGCAGCAGGGGCGTTGGGAGGGATCATGGATGTGAGGGATGAGGGACTGAAGGAGGGTGAAATAGTAAATAGAAATTCACTTTTTTAGATGTTCAGAAACAGAATAAAGGTGTTCCCTGAGGTCATATCTTGGAAAGGTACAGTTTGAGAGAAAGATGCTTTGGAAAGGAAGAGAGACCTGAGAATGTTCAGGGGGTACATCAGAGAGCCCAGTGGAGAGAGAAAATCCCTTGGGCAAACGAAGGCTTTGATGTTTCAATTGGCTCAAGCTTTAGAATGTTGTTAACTCTTCTCTCTCATGATAAAAAAGATGACCTGGGTAACAGTACTGTTCCGAGAGCTACCTGTGTCAGTCAGGATAGACTCAACTTTGCTTTGGAAACACTCCTCATGTCACCAATTAATGAGAATAATGAAGTTATTCTCTGCTCTACATCATGTTTCTTGTGGCATGGCAAGGTCATGCAGGGACCCAGGTGACAGAGGTTCCATCTTGGAAGGTGCTTGTCCGTAAGTCCTCCTATAGGAGAAAGGGGACATCACGAATCTTAACTTTGGTTCTTACAGATTTCTTCCATAAGTGACATGTCCCTTCCACTCACATTTCTTCGGTCAATCTAGTCACGCAGCCACCTGACTCCAAATTTTCAGAGAACAGCAACCCTACCAGGTGTCTGGAAGGAGAACTAGGAATTTTGTGAGCATTTGTAATGATTACAGCATTGCCTTAAATGCTTTATAGGAACGGTAGAGTTCAGAGAATGGGTGAGGGAGCAAAATGAGTTAGATTAATTATATCATCCGATGCTATTATGTTTCTTGAAAGGCATATAATATGAAATCATCTCCCAGGAACACCTGTGAAAGGGAGTTCTTCATAATTGTTTCTGAATGCTTCTAATAAAATGAGACAATTAGCCTTCCCTGATATATTAGTTGTGATTAGTTTCATCTGCATGTGACAGGAAAAAAAGAACGCAACAGAAAAAAATATAAAACAGTGGCTGAAAAAAGATCCAGTTTATTTTCCCTTTGTGAAACTTTGCAAAACTGGTTTTATTTATTTATTTATTTATTTTTTAATTTTTAAATTTATTATTATTTTCTTTTTTATTAAATCATAGCTGTGTACATTAATGCGATCATGGGGCACCATACACTGGTTTTATAGACCGTTTGACACATTTTCATCACACTGGTTAACATAGCCTTCCTGGCATTTTCTGAGTTATTGTGTTAAGACATTTATATTCTACATCTACTAAGTTTCACATGTACCCTTGTAAGATGCAAGACTAGTTTAGAGCCTGTGTGTTTATCACAGGCCAGGTTTCCTCCACTTAGTTTCTCCATCGTCTTCAATGTTTGGCTTCCATTCTGGGGTCCAACATGCTATTTGTGATCTGGGCATTTCATCTCCATGTAAGTAGTAGGGCACTTTCTTGAAATTTTCACTACCACTTCTGGATACATTGTGTTGCCATTACATTGGCTAGAATCTTAGAAACCCACAACAAAGGCCATTCTATCTGGTCTTACTCCGGGTACCTATTTGTTCACTAATATTTGGAGGTTCCATATCAGCATAAGAAGAGAGTTGGTGTCACATGACTACCCATTTTACATCTTTCCCCTTCTCTGTATAGAGAGCCCTGTTTAAGTTAGAGTTTCCTCCTATTTTTAACAATTTTTAATGTGAACAGGATTCAGAGAGTCCATGCTCCACACTGGAAATGTAATGATTCATTTGGAATATATATATATATTCCTAAAGTGTACACACATACACACACATACACTTTAGGACTAGAATAGTCTCTTATTTGGGGAGAAGCAGCATTTTGAGAGAGAATGAGTGTCAGTGTTGATTTTGGTGCTAGGATAAAATGTTTTTCATCTTGCATTCTGTTGCCCCTTGCTAGCTTCACCTAATTCACAGCTCACGTTGGGCAGTGATAGAGGGCTCAGAAAGGTTTGGCCAATGTTTTCTGTTGACTATGAGTTTAACAGTGTCCTATACATAACTGGGTTCCACGTGGAGCTCTTGCTGTAGAGCTCAAAAGATAGTGAGTGTTGGAGAGAGATGAAGATTCTTCATTTTTGCTTTATTCTCATTATGGGAGCTATAAGATGGAACCGAGTTTACTGCCAAAAGAGACAAGAGATAAAATGCTATGGAGCTTCAAAAGCAGGAGAGGTTGGCAGCTGCATTTGATCCACTGCTAGACCTGGAACGGATTTCAGGAAACCGTAGAGATCTTTTACTTTATACTTTTATTTTTCCTGTACTCCTTGTTCGAGTCTTTCAGCTTCCTACACCAGATGTCGAATTTATATTATTGTGTTGGTAGTTGCAACACAAATCTGAACTGTAGGAGAATGTATTATTTAAGTTGCAGATGAGATAATCCTTGCCAAATATGCATGAATTAAATATCTGATAGTCCAGGGCGTGATGAAGCTTTGAGTTAAAAACAACAAAAAAAAAAAATAAGAAAGCATAGTTCCTATAG
This sequence comes from Loris lydekkerianus, assembly GCA_963574355.1. Classification (NCBI taxonomy): domain Eukaryota; kingdom Metazoa; phylum Chordata; class Mammalia; order Primates; family Lorisidae; genus Loris; species Loris lydekkerianus. Next base: position 22,185 of record CAUYPK010131080.1, on the reverse strand, counting down.
TTAGGAGACTGTAATAACTGAGAATCCTAAGAATTTAGGGTGCTCCTCTGTGATATTTTGTACTTTCAGACAGAATAGTAATGGAAAAATATCTAAAGCTGAAGGTTTTCCATCTAATTCAGAATTGGGTGATAGTTTGATTAAAATCATAAGATCGTAAAAGATGTCTATAAATCAATGCTAAATAGAAAAGAAGTGAAAACATTGTCCTTATTTTCTAATTAATATTTCAGTTTATTCCCTTCTATCATCTCTGAAGTTCACTTACTATTACAAGTTCCTTTTAAATACCAAAGAAAATTTATTTTCCTCCCTGCTTGTTCAAGTTTGGACTATTATGGGTTATATGATAAAAACCCAAACTGATTATTTTCTTTTTATATTCCTGACCAAATTAAATCATTTTTAATAATTTCATAGACTTTTTATATGAGCAAATTTATCTGGATGTTTGATAGCCCTTCTTCTGATAAACAAAAATGAATTAAGAAAAGAACTTACAAGAACTTGACCCTGAACTTGATACATTACCGTTTATTTTTAAGTCATAAAAATAAATTATGACACTATCCATATTACTAAGAAGTAGTTGCAAATAAGACTTTATTATAGGATGCCAAAACATCTTTTTAAGTTTAAAGACATAGAGCCTTAAGAGTATTTATCTACAGCTTATGGTGGTTTTATTTCAACGGGGTAAGAATTAATGAAAGATAACTATTGTTTATACCAAATCATATCTTTTTTCTCTATACAAAGCAATCTATTATTTTAGATAGCAGTATCTCAGTGTGTAAGAAGTCTCTTGACAAGAAAAATTTTGCACCAAAATTGATAGTGCGTTGTGGATAGGAGATTATAATTTCTAGTGAAGGAAGTACGAATAAAATCAAACAATGCTCAAAGGACACCACATGGCAGAATAATATCAACCATCCAATTCTGCATCCACATTTTCAGCATTCGACTTAGGAATACAATCGATTTAGGTGTATGTATCTGTTTTCAACAGGATGGCAAAATTTCCCAAATCACTGTGGAAGGAAATATTAATGTGACTAGAGAATGCATGAACTATTTTCTTCATCTCTGAGGACAAAATATGACATATGGGGCTGTCTCGATATGCCTGTAGATGTGTCTGTGGGTTTAAATGTTATGACTGACATTTTTCATAAATCTCAAAGGAAGTTAATAGATAAAATGTCAAAAGGGTCCTGAACTTTCAGATGCAGTTACTTTGATATCAACATTTCCACAGATTTTGTTTGAGCGGGAGGAATTATTGGCTCTTAATAAGAATGAACTAAATCTCATCTCTCCTTTGCTTGCTCTTTTGAATTAATTAGATTTAGCTTGCCAGAATTGCAATGCAGGCCATAAAGAACAGAAGAGCTTGGCGTGTACCATGTTTTCTCCACTGCATTAATCGAACTGTAAATGAGATTTTGGTCAATAATATAAAACATGCTGCCCAGAACACACAATGAGAAGCATGAGAGATCCAGATGCTTAGTAATGTGGGGGATGTGAACACAACCTAATGCATCTTTCATAAATCAATTCAAATAAAGGATTGTATGTGCACTTTGTTGATTTTATGTCATTGGAAAAATTCTCAGGCACATTGAAAAAATATATTTCAACACCTTGATATGCTTTGCTTCCCCCAAGCATAGTTGACACTCTCCAGCACTGCCCTTAGTGTACTTCATCATGACATCAGTAGTCATATAGATGATCCTTCCAGGAGCCTGGGAGCTCAGTTTGTTGACCTCCCTTCCTCCTCTGGTCTTATCCCACAGCCTCCTTCAGACTTGCATGCTCCTGAGTATGCCTTCAATCCAGCCTCTCCATGGAACTGTGACTCCTCATCATCTCAGTTTTAAATACTCAATGCTTACACAACTCCACCCATCTTTCTTTTTCATTATTGGAACTTAAAATACACTGATTTTCACTTGTCTTCAGCCTCTTCCTATCCTCATTCCTCTCCCCAGTTTGTACTCCATGATCAGTCACAATCACGCCCTTACAGGCGTAGTGACCCTTTGGCTTATTCTCCTTATACACAAAAAGTCAGCCAAACCTCACTGCCATGCTGATTATACCTGCTCATTCTGCATTATCACCAGGCATCAGTTAATACATCTGGAGAAAAAGTCACACTTTGACTGACTAATTCCATTTGAAATTCTTTTTAAAAAATTTTTATTTATTTTTATTTTTGCAGTTTTTGGCCAGGGCTGGGTTTGAACCTGCCACCTCTGGCATTTGGGGCTGGTGCCCTACTCTGTTGAGCCAACCAGGCACCACCCTTAAACATTTTTTAGATTAACAGGAGGGTACAAACCATTAGGTAACAATGTTTGGGTTTGTTAGGTGAGGTCCCTGTTGTAGCTGTGTCCCGCCCCCAGGATTTGCGCCATATTCCCTTACCTTGTGCCCACTGGGTGGGAGCACATCGAGTGATTGCTGACATAGGTGGAAGTGTGAGATCAGGAGTCACACGGGGCATCCCTCGTCCATTCCCTTTTCTCTTTTCCTTTCTTCCAGATGATTGAAAGGAAGGCAGAAGAAAGACTGAGCAACCTCCACACACCCCTTAGCCCTTCTTTCTCGTTTTTATCACTTGGCTTCTAAAACATCAGACTATCCCCATTCTCCCTCTGCCTACCCATCCACTCTTCCTCAATCTGCTGCATGAGTAATGCCTCACTCCCAGTCCTTCAGCAGCAGAACACCCAGGGCTCAGCCCCTGGTGCTCTTTTCTCTTCCATCTGCATTTATTTCTTTGTGATGACATCTGGTCTCCCGGCTTATGCTGAATTTATGAGTCTTATATTTATTGTTGTAATCTGTAGGGGTTTCCCCAGATTCCAGGCTTTGTATCTGCTTACTTATTTGGATTTTGCCCCTGGACATATGATACAATATCAATGTTAATATGCTAAAAATCAAATACTTGATCTACAGTACCCCCAGCCAAACATGTTCTCGCCCCTGTGCTCCCATTTTTGTGAATGACAATGCCACCATCCTTCTGGATTTTAATGCCAGAAATGTTGCAGTCATCTTTCAGTCTTCTTTTGCTGAAACATCCTAGATCCAATCTGTCTGAAAGTACTCTCAGTTCTACCTTGAACATATATCAGAAAGTAATCACTCATTCACACTGCCATCAATTCCCTCCAGGTCCACTTTTCTCTCTTATCCTGCCTATTTTAATGCAATATCCTTCTAACTGCTATCTTTGCCAACCCCCCACCCTCCATCTCCCCACACCATAGCAGTCAGAGTTTCACCTAAGTGAAAACTTACTCATGAGGCATTGTTCCCTTTCTCAAACTCTAGAATGGCTTGATATAAGCATTCCACATTGTATATCAAATCAGCACATTGTACCCCATAATTGTACACAGTTATGGTTTAATAAAAAAAAAAAAAGAAAAGAAAAGAAAAACAAAACAAAGTAACAAACAAAAAAATAAATCCCCAGAGCCAACATGGTATGATGGCTGAAATAGCCTTCACCTGACATACCAGCCATCTGCTCCCACACCTCCTCCTCTTCTTCCCCTCCTACCCAGTCTGCTGCAGCCACAACAGCTGCCTGGTTGCTTCAATGTCACAGCAGTTCTCAACCTAGCTGGCCCCAAGGGCTGGTTTCATGGAAAACAATTTTTCTATAGACTGGGTAGGCGGGGGGGGGGGGGGATGGTTTTGATATGAGTCTGCAAGCAATTGATTTATTACGGTCCCTGTGCAGTCAAACCTCTCTACTAATGATAATCTATTTTCAGCGACTTCCCTGCCTCAGCTTTATCTCTGATCATCAGGCATCAGGTTCTTATGAGGAATGTGAAATGTCGATCCCTCAAAAGCACAGTGCACAATAGTGTTTGTGCTCTTAGGAGAATCGAATGCTTCCTCTGATCTAACAGGAAGCGGAGATCAGGCAGTGATAGGAGCCCTGGGGAGCAGCTGTAAACACAGATGAAGCTTCCCTTACTCACTGCTCTCACCTCCTGCTGTACCAGTCTGAGGCCCACTCAGGTACCAGCTTCAGTATCTTTACAGCCTCCTGATATTCCTTCTGCCAAGGAAGTGTCCTTTCCTTCAATGCTAGAGTGTCTTTTCCTCAAAGGTCATCTCTCAATGAGTCTCAGTAGGAGAAAAATGAAAACTGTCAATAATTTTTGAAATCTCGTCCCTCTATTTTTCTTCAAAATATTTGCTTCTTCTAATATACGTATATACACACAGAGAGACACACATTTATTTATATATTTAAATTTCTTCAAGGTCCCCTCAATTACAGTGCAACTTCCAAGAGTATCAAGATTTCCTTTTGTGTATTTGTTTGTTCTCACTGCTCTATTCTCAGTGCCTACAACAAGACCTGTTATAGAGCAGGTGCTCAAAAAATATGTGACTGAATGAATGAATTAATAAGTTCAGTGCCAAAATTTGCTTGTATATGATCTAGAGAGAAGGGAAACTTTAAATATTATTGTGCTTCTGCAAAAAGAAAAAAAAAAAAAAAAGCTTGATAGTATTAATCTAGGTCTGTGGCATCCAAATATGGTTATCTATGTTAAAATTTTAGGGCCACCTTTTTGTTAAAGGCAAAATATAACTTCTGAGATGTCTGAATCTTTATAAAAGGAAGCTTCTGTGCTCTATTGAGGTCAATCTCTTTGCTGCTTTTGATTCTTGCCCTGCAACATCTTTATAGAGCAATGTTTCCGGTCAGAAACCTGCTAACAAATAACCTCTTTTTAACTGAAGTTCTTGCTTTCACCAAGGAAGAATTAAATGCCCAAGTTCAGGCTATTGACAGTGGTGGGCCTAGGTTTGAGGACTCTTTCCTGTCCATTTCTACATGCTCTGATAATAACTGCTCCCTTTATCAAATTTAAGAAAAGTGAGACATATTCAGTGAGAAATTCTAATGGCAGACACAAAAGATAAATTCTTTGAGAATTGTTTAGGTGATGACAGCATGTCCCTATTTGGGGGAAGGGGGAAAACATTATTCTGACCCACTAAGTCACTGATGAGCAGTGTCAGAGTATCAGACAGAGAGTCTATTTTTATTGTTACACAAACCAAATAGAACTTACAAAAAGCAGTTACTATATTTTGTTAAATCATCCATCTTGCCTTATACAACTTGTTTTTCTCCTGTTTACAGAATTTTCCTCACTAGCTTAATATTCCCCATCTTTTCACTTCTGGAGTGTCCCAGCTGTGCATATTAAGTGAGAGTCAGCTCTGTAGGGCAGCTTTCTCTTGTCTATTTTCTATCTTAAGGTGTTGGTGGCTGAGGCACGTTTGCTATAAGCCTTCGAGAGTTCCAGGCTCACTTTCAGAGGTATAAAAGGTGTTCTCTTGGGTATTTATGTTTTCTGAGTGGTATTATTCTTCATGCTGGCATACATTAGTAAGAAAAATACTGAGATATTTAGATTTATTATCTGCAGGCTAGAAAAATGAAGAAATCCTTTCTAAAGGTCTGCTAGTGTCCCATCCATTGCTATGATTTAATTGCCAACTGACTATTTCAATTTCGTTCTGCCTTCAGCTCCCAGAGCTGCTGACTTCTTTGAGGCTCCAGCATCTTCAATTTGAAAGCATTCCTCTCTGGGATCTGCTTCTAGGGAGTGCTGTACATTTTCTCCTTCTTCTTTCTCTGTTACAGTTGGTTGAAGGTGCTCATCTTTGTAATAATCGAAATCGCTACCTGTGTAGACTTTCGGGAGGACCAACTCTTGTTTTATGTGAAGCATCAATCGTCTCCTGGGAAGTCCACATTGAATAGTTTGAACACTACTATTAATACATTGTCCAACTTGGTTTATTTTTTGCAGGATATAAGAAATTGGTATAATTTCAGAAATACCAACTTTAAACTTTCATTGAACCAATTCACTAGGATTATTTAATTACATCCCAGTTCTCCCGTCTGTACTCTAATTCTCAGGCCTTTTTTTGACCCCTCCTGGGGTCTTAGCCATAGAATTCCCACCACCCTTGGGGGTCTTCTTGCTTGTATGTCATAGTCCCTCTGGCCAACAAAGATACTTTATCTTTCCCTTTCCTTCATTTTTTTCATTTAAATCTCTGTGAATTTTTAGAATTCATTCTTTTATAAGACTTCTTCACCCTCCAAGGTGACAATTAGCTAATTTGTCATCAAACAACCTCTTTGTGCTAATAAAAGAAAGGCCGTAGGATGCAGACTCATTCACTGGGGACCCTGAAGGCCTTCTTAAAGAAATGCATTTTATCATTCCACCTTTTAGCCACAATGCTTCATTTTTGTTGTCACAACTAAAAGTGTAACTAATAGTAAAAATAATTTTAACATGTAATAATAATTTTAACATTTAGAATTTTAAAATCACCAAGCTCTCCATGAAATGCTTTATAATTTTTTTTCTTATCTTCATAGTTGCCATTGTAAACCCCATTTTACTACCAAAAACTGAGATTAAGGTGATTAACTTGCCCAAGGTCATACAGCAAGTTTGACATAGCATATCTTTTAATCCTCACAATTACCCAGTTGGCTGGTGCACAGAATTTAAATAATTTTCTATGTGTCACAAAACCAATAAGTAGCAGGCTTAGCATTCAAAGTCAGTCTTCTGATTTAAGAGTCTTTAGATTTTTCTATGATATCAACATCTTTATTATATTTTACTAACCTTGTAGAAAGTACTAGGCTCTTTCAAAACTATTTGAAAGATGGCAAGGCTGTATCAGTTATCTAATGCCACTCCACAAAAACGTAAGTGGCACACACAATATGTGTTTATTTGCTCTGTGAGTCTGAGAGGTTTAGCTGATCTGGGCTGGGTTGGCTTAATTACCTGCAGTCAGCTGTGGGTCATGTAGGCAGCTCTTCTCACCCTGGCTGGGCTAGCTCATGAGTACAGAGGTTGGCCAGCCACTGGCAGATCTAGATAGTCTCAGCTGGAATGACTAGAGTGACATGGCTCTTTGCCATATATCTCTCGTTATCCAACAGGCTGGCCTAGTGGTGTTCTCATGGAAATCTTACAGAAGCAAAAACAGGAAAGCCCAGTTAAGAAAGCACTTTTCAACCCTTCACTTGTGTTGCATTTGCTGAAATCCCATTGGCAAACCAAGTCTCATGGCTGAAATCAGATTTTAAGTTCCCCCTACAAAGTTTATGGGGAAGGTCATGGGTACATGGAAGGGTGAAAAGCTGAGTCCTTTTTTTCCCAAACTATTTTAAGGGTCTAGCAAATTTTTAGCTGAACAGTAGTCCTTTGAGGCTCACTACTCAAGCAGTCTACACAAAAATAATAATGCAATATTTTCCTTGCTATATTGCTATTGCTTTAAATATTACTTTGTAGATCTAGGCAATAGGAGCCAACATTTATAAAAATTGAACTTGTGATCTCTGGTGATATAAATGCACTTATGATCATAATTATAAGCATAAAATACACTTCAAATTTGAATAATGTCGAGGCAATCCTGCCTGAATTTATAATTCCCTTTCAAATAGAGTGTTGGCCCAACTTACGCAGTGCCTAGTGGTTTCATGGTTTAGAAGTTTGTTTTCTGGAATTTGATGCAGCTGTTCTCTCTGAGTGCTGGCCCATGGGGACAGATGGATAAACACAAAGCTTCTGAAAGCCATCCCAGAACCTTCAAAGTCTGCCCTCAGCTTAATGTCTGGGTCAGAAGTATAACAAAGTTAGTCTTGATAATTGTTCATGCGTTTTCAGAGACTCATTATCAACACTCTCAACCTGGTTGCAGTCCAATGGAGCTTTAGGAGACTAAATTCTAAGCAGAATCAAAATATATGAGAATAAAAAGCTCAGCCCTGAGAACTGATGCTTATAACGGGTCACACATAAGGTATTTGCAATACCAATTAACAGCGCTTTATTTCTTTGATTTGTCAAAACACAAAGGCATTCAAAACTCCTCACTCTTTTACCTTAATTCACAAGCACATAACAGTAAAGCAGGCACATAGAGGTTCAATGCTCTGAAGTTATATGAATTACTTTGCCTTGTGAAAATCCCTTGGAAAAATTAGTAAGTCTAAAAATTTCCCCACCGTAATATTAAGGATTGCATTTTAGTTTGGCACATGTATTATTTGCTTTTTCCTTTCTACTTATTTCTTCTGTCCTTCACATTGCTACTATACTTAAAGATTATTACTCTTGTGTCCTGGGTTTAGTTTTCACTAAAAACTTACTCTTGAAAACTCTCCACCCCTCTCATATGTTGAAATGCTGTTTAAAGTGGTCATCTCTTAAATTCCTATTAGTGATCAGTGACATAGCAAGAATGGGACAGTAGAGGGACCAGTCCCCAATGTAGGCCATCAAGAGATGTTCACCTGTAGATAACACAAAATAATAACAAAACAGACAAAAATCCGGTCTGTTCTTTACTATCACCATTTGCTGAATTTTTTTAGCAATACCATTACTAGAATATTCCTCCCTGAGGGGGGGAAAATTGTTGTATTAAGTTCCAAGAGAATGCTATGGGTTTGTTAAGTTTCAATATCATAATTCTAAGCTTCTGATTAGTACCTTTTAATTTCATACCCTTTGTATAGGACTTTCCAAAGAAACAAAACCAATAGGAGACAAGCATAGAGGTATAAAGAGATTTGTTATAGGATTCAATTGGTTCGTGTGACTACAGATGCAGAGAAGTCCCAGGATCTGCCACTTGCCAGATGCTGGAGAAGCAGGAAGGTCAGGGGTGGACTAAAGTCCAAAGGCCAGCAGGGAGGAGGCCCCAGGTGTGTGTGGAAATGCTAGAGAAGGTGGATGTTCTAGCTCAAGCAGGAAGCAATTTCATCTGCCCTTCCTCCACATTTCCATTCTATTCAGGCCCTCTAACAACTGGATGATGTCCACCCACCACATTGGGGCATCTTCTTTTGACTCAGTCCATTGAATCAAATGGTAATCTCGTCCATCACAGACATGCCATACCCATACCCAGAGGTAATGTCTTACCAGCTGTCTAGGCATCCCTTAACATAGTTAGGTTGACACATAAAATTAACCATCATATTCTTTTTTATAATTTGTTTTTTTGACAAGGTCTCATTCTTTTGCACAGGCTGAAATGCTATCATCATAGCTCACAGAAAACTCAAAATCCTGGGCTCAAATGATTCTGCTTCTTAGAAAATTTTCAGCTTCCCAAGTAGTTGGGACTAGAAGTATGCACCAGCACACCCAGCTAGATTTTCTAATTTTTGTAGCAGTGGGGTATTGCTCTTACTCAGAATGGTATTGACCTCCTGGTTTTAAGCAATCCTCCTGCCTTGGCCTCCCAAGTGCTAGGATTACAGATGCAAGCCATCATATTTGGCCAACACCTCTTAATAAACAATATATTTAATGGAAATTAATGGGAGAAACTCTTAGCTATACCCTAACTTACCTGGACATACCTTTATACATTGGCTTCAAGAATAATATAAAGGTTAGCAATATTTTGAGCTTGCTTCATGAACACTTTCCATATTCAATGGTACTTTGCAGTCCTGCTTTTAAATAGTATTATTAGAATACTGATGTTAAATGGGTTAAAGTGTATGATAATTATAGACTATAGTTACATACCCAGAATTTCTAAGTGAATTAACAAAATAGAAAATGATGAACATAAATAATCTATTGTTTAATAAATAGTCCCACAGAAAATTAAGGTACAAAAATCTACAACTTTCTCATACAATATATCAATTAGAAAATATAATAATAAATATCTACTAATGATTCTCAAATACATAGCCAAAAATATACAATGGCTATACAAAAAGAAATATAAGACTCAACAGACTCAAAGACTAAAATAAGGCAAAATACTGTATTCTTAAATGGAAAGTATAATATCATAATGTTCTCAAATCTCTTCAAATTAATCTATGAGTTCAAAACAATCCCTAACTCCAACTTCTAACAGGTTTTTGTTTTCTAACAAAGTGATTCTTACATACACTAGAAAATATGGTACAAAAAATAGCCATGACGTATTTGAAAGAATATAATTATGAGGTTGATATCTAGGTCAGGCATCAACTTATATTAGAAAGCTACTCTAATAAAAATTTGGTTTTATTCGGAATAGGAAAAATAACATTGGTTAGTAGAGCATACTAAAGATTCTCGGAAGGGACATGACATCCATATACATACAAAGTGTCCCTAAATTTTGTGGGCAATTTATAAATTAGTAAAAGTATTTTAAATTGCACATGAACTTTATAGCTACCTTGCATATAAGAGAGAGAAAGAGAGAGGGAGAGGGAGAAATTTATTGCACAGTTAAGGAAGTACTTCAGATGTGGTAAAAAAAAGAAGTGTGTGACACCCCCAAGACTCTTCCACCCTCTTGTCCTGACTGCCCTGATCTCTGCTTTCTGCCCAGGGGCTTCTTTCATAATCCCCAGTGAGTGCACGTGACCCTGGTACATGTCAGTTCAAGAGCGATGGGAGCTAATGAATGAATGCTTCTCTCTTTTTCATCTTGAATTAATGGTTCTGAGGCACATGTCATAATGCAACACAGAATGTTCCTTGCTGGGTAACTAGTCACCTGAAGTGATGACACACTAGAAAAACCTTGGATTGGCTTTCAGGCATTCCCTGGTAGGGCCTGCCACTCATTACTACCTTTGAGAATGCATTAAAAAAAAAAAAAAATGGCCTCTGTTCTAGACGATACTTTTAGGAAAAACTCAGGCTACATCAGATGAACTATGGAATAAATGGTGTTGAGAAACTATGCAATAGGATAAAGAATAAAGGTAATCTACACGTAAACAAATTCCACAAAAGTTAAACAGAAGCTTCCTTTTCCATGTCAACCTCCTTTGGTGTGTTTTCCAGATTCTGTTTGCTCTGGTCTGTCATGTGATTTCATTCATTTACTGCCAGATATTTGTCAAAATATCATGGTTACTAATGATCTCATTTTCAGTGCTGTTACAAATTTATTCTCTTCTATACATTCTCCTTGTATTACAATTTGGTTTTTGGTGGACAGTGGAAATAAATTCCTGTGTTTAAGTATTTAGCCTGTTAATCTGAATCCATACTATTTTTAATTTTGCATTAGTTACATCCATTGTTAATATCTTAGAGCTGAGCTAAAAATTCTAATTTAAGTCTCTGACAAATAGAATTGTATCAAACTATGAAGATTTCTACTGAGCAATTAAGCTATTCTCAATTGTTCTCTTGAGACAACAGTGTTACCTGATATCACCACATTGTCTTAATCATAGCATTTTAGAGCTGGAAGGTGCTAAGAGATCATTTAGTCCCTGGATGTCCAATGTGTGGCTAGCTGACCAAATTAGCCCAGGCATCCTTGTTGGAGCTCCCCTGAGAGTCTTCCCACTTAAAGAAAAATTACATAAATTAGCATTCATTTGCTAATACAGTTCCCAACTATCTACCTGTATTAACCATGTAAAATTGCCTATTGGCAGATTGAATTAAATAGCAAGTGGTAATTATTATGTGGTTGAATTTAATTTAATGAACTTTTATGACTAATTTATGAAAAAATAAAGTAGGCATGGAGAAACCTCTGTATGCATTTGACGAATATTTGATTGAATATATGTTCATGCTCTAGGCTTCTTCTTATGTAAGTTAATGTGGTCTACATTCATACAGATATATATTTAATTGGCTCACTTTTAAACATTTTGTATTCCTAGTAAACAGAACACTTCATGTAAAATATATCAACATAGTGACCTTAAGAGTGAGAGATTTTCCCCGGATCATGCTTTTAGACCTCTTCTAAAGTCCTCATTTTCTAATTCAGAAAAAAAAAGAAAACATTATTTCTTTTCTTTATTTATCCAGATGTTTTTCTTTTCTTTTCTTTCTTTTCTTTCTTTTCTTCTTCTTCTTCTTCTTCTTCTTTTTTTTTTTGGGCGTTAAGTGTGTGGTATTTGACTAAATACGGAAAGGCCTAGAATGACTTAGACTACGTGATTTTTAAAACACTTTTTATTTTGAAATAATTACAGATGCAAAAGAAGTTGGAAGGATGGTATAGAGAGGTCTCCTGTATCCTTTACCTGGTTTCCTCCAGCGGTTCCACCTTGAGTAACTATGTACAATACACAAACTAGGAAATTGACCTTGGTACTTGCGTATGCACAGTTTCAAGACATTTATGATGTGCACAGATTTGTGTGGCCACTGTAGTCAAGACAGACAACTATTCCATCACTTCAAAGTCTCTGTCCTGTTTTTCCTTTTCACACACACTTCTTTCTTGAATCAGCCCTTTCAACCATCTCTCAACCCTGCAATCCCTAATCTGTTCTTCATATCTATAATTTTATCATTTAGAGAATATTATTTAATTTTAATCAGGCAGTATGTAACCTTGTGAGATTGGCCTGATCTTTTTTTCTTTTAGGATAATGTACTTGAGAAGCATCCAAAGTGTTACAGGTGCCAATAATTCTTTTTATTTTTGTTATTGTTTGGTATGACTCATTCCTTTTATCCCATGGCATGGATGTGCCACCTTTTGCCAGTCACCCATTAAAGGACTCTTTGGCTGTTCCAGTTTGGAGCTTTTGCAAAGAAAGCTGCTATGAATAATTATATACCGGTTTTATGTGGATATAAGTTTTCATTTCTCTAGGATAAATGCCCAGAAAGGAGATTGCTGCATTACGAGGTAAGTGTCTATGTATTTTTTTCTTTTATTAAAAACTTTCTAACTTTTTCATTTTCCATTTCTGTAAACAATGTATGAGAGATTCTGTTTCTCAGAATGCTTGCCAGAGTTTGGTACTGTCACGATTTTTATTTTAGTTTTTCGGATAGGTGTGTCATCATAGCTCATGTGCTTGAATTTGCATTTCCCTGATGGCTTGTGACGTTGAACATTTATTCTTGTGCTTATTTGTCATCCATAAACCCTCTTCCAAGACATGTCTTTTTATGTCTTTTGTTCATTTTCTAATTGGATTATTTGGTATTTTGTAATTGAGTCTGATAATCCCTTATATATTCTAGATACACATCCTGTCAAATATGTGTTTTGCAAATACTTTCTCCCCATCTGTGGCTTTTCATCTCATTCTGTTAAAAGAGCCTTTTCCAGAGCAAAAGATTTTTAATTTCAATAACACTAATTTACCAATACTTTCTTTTATGGGTTATGTTTCTGGTGTGGAATCCAGAAACACTTCCTAGGTCCTGAAGATTTTATCCTATATTTTATTCCTAAAGGTTTATAGTTTTATGGCTTCATATTCTTGTTAATGTTTGTATAAGACATGATTTAGACTGAAGTTTGTATTTTTGGCTAAGAATTTCCAATTGCTGTGCTCTCATTTATTGAAGAAAGAAATCCTTTCTCCATTGAATTGTCTTGCAATTTTGTAAAAAATTAGTTGGTTTTACTTACTGGACTATTTCTGGGTTCTCTGTTGATCTATGTGTTTATTTTTTCTGCCAGTTACCACACTGTGTTGCTTGTGTAGCTATATAATGCATCTTGAAATTGAGTGGACTGATTCTTCTCAATTCATTATTTTTTCAAGATAGTTTCAGCTACAGTTCATTGCCTTTCCATATAAATTTATAATAGTCTTGCATATATCTATGGAACAATCTCACTGAGATTTTGACAGGAATTGAATTAAACCTATACATCTATTCAGAGAAAACTGACGTCTTTACTATGTAGAGTTGTTTAATCTATGAACATGCTATGTGTTTCTATTTATTTCAGTATTTTTTGATTCTTTCATTAACATGTTTTAGTTTTTAGCATACAAGTCTTGTATATGTTGTGTCAGATTTGCATTTTTTTTCCTTTTTCAAAGTCATAATAAATAATGCTTTAAAAACTTTTAGTGTCCTGTGTATTTATTGTAGTAAATAGACACAATGGATATTTGTACGTTCATTTTATAATCTGTGACATCGCTAAATTTATTAGTTACAGGAATTTTTTTTTTTTTTAAGAGAGTCCTTGAACTTTTGCTATAGTGATCTAGTTATTAGCAAGTATAGGTGGTTAATTTCTTCCTTTCTGATCCTTAATGTCTTTAATTTATTTTCCTATCTTATTGAATTCCCTAGAAATTCTATTACTGTGTTGAATAGTAGTGGTGATAGTGTACATCACTGCCTTTTTCCCAGTCATACAGGAAATATTCTTTCTTTTGTTATTTTGTATAATGTTGGCTGTTGAAATATTATGGATTTTCTTTATTAAGTTGAGGAGATCCCTCTGTATTCCTGTTTTTTTTCTGAGACATTTTTACCATGAGTAGTTGTTGAATGTTGTCCAGTGCGTTCTCTGCATCAATTGACATAATCATGTGATTTTCTTCGTTAGCCTATTAACTTGGTGGTTACATTTTTTTATGTCCAAGTGTTGAGTCAGCATTGCATGTCCATGTTCTTATTTGTTACTGAATTTTATTTGATAATATTTTTTTAAGGATGTTTAATTCTATGCTCATGAGGGATATTGGCTTGTGTCTTTGTGTCTTCTTGGTATCCTGGTAATACCAGATTCATAAAAGGACTTGGAAAATGTCCCCTGCTCTTTTGATTTCTGTAAGTAACCGTGTAGAATTTGTGTTAGGATTTTTAAAAATGTTTGATAGAATTCTCCAGTTGAACCATATGAGGCTAAATATTTCTTTTCTTTCTTTCTTTTTTTTTTTAAGGAAAATTTAAAAGTATGAATTCAATTTCCTTAATAATTATAGGACTATTCAAATTATCTACTTCATATTAGTAACATTGTGGTCATTTATGTTTTTGGAGGAATTGCTCCATTTCATCCAACTTGGTAAATTTATGTTTGTAGAGTTGTTGTTGATAACATTTGCTTATTATCATTTTGGTTGCCCACATGGTCTGTAGTGATAAAGCCTGTGTCATTCTGATATTGATACTGTATGTTTTGTATATTATTTTTCTTTCTCAGTCTTGCTTAGGGGCTTGGCAATTTTATTCATCTTTTCAAAAAACTAAGTTTTTCTCTTCACTATTGCTTTTATGTTTCTAATTTTATTTATATCTGCTTTTGTCTTTATTATTTCCTTCTACTGCTTGCTTTGGGTTTATTTAGTGTCTTTTTTTCTGGTCTTATATGGTAAGAGCTTAGATTATTTTGAGGCTTTTCTTAACTTTCAAGCATAAGCACTCGATGCTATAATTTTCTCTTAGAACTGCATAGCTGCTTTCCACAAATTTCACTGTCCTGTATTTTCATTTTCATTTTGTTTAATATAGTTTTAAATTTCCTTTCAGACCTTATCTTTAAACTATTAATTGTTGGGAATACGTTGTTTCTATTGTTTGGGGATTTTGCTGTCATCATTCTGTTACTGATTTCTAGTTTGATTGCCACATGATTAGAGAATGTGTTCTACATGGTTCCATGGTTTTAAATTTTCTGAGGTCTGTTTCAAAGTCAAGTCATCTGTCTTGCTATATGTTATATAGTTACCTTTGCATAAGGCCCATGTTCTATGGGCACTTGAAAAAAATGTGCCTTCTGTTGTTGTTAGGTGGAGCATTCTGTGTATGTTGATTAGATCTTGTTGGTTGATGGCTGGTTGTTGAGTTCTCTGTTCTTGTTGATTTACTGTCTGGATGATCTTCCAATTATTAAGAGAGGGGTGTTGAAATTTCCATAATTGTAGATTTGTTTTTACTTCATTTAGTTGTATCAGGATTAGTGCCACATATTTTGAGCACTATTGTTTGGATATGTTTTCTTTGTGTAGCAACCATTTTATAATGTCCCTAATTACTATCTAGCCCTAGTAATTTGATTTCTCTGCAGTTTTCTTTATCTGGTAGTTAAATAGCTACTCATAGTTTCTTTTGACTAATATTTGCATGCTGTGTATTTTTTCATCCTTTTGCTTTATTCTTACCTATATCATTATATTTGAAAGAAATTTCTTGTGGATATCATATAGTTCATTTCTTCAATTCCACCATTGTAATGTGTTTGCTTTAATTTTTATTTAGACTACATACATTTAAATGTAATTATTGGTATCTGGAGACATATGTTTAGCATTTTATTATTTGTTTTTTTGTGTGTTGTTTCTTTTTTTCCTCTTTATTTTCTTTCTTTGGGGTATTTAAAGATTTTTTAAATTTTTATTTTTATTTTTCTAGAGTGTTTTCTTTGCTTCCTAAAAATATTGCCTTGTAATTACTCAGTTAAGGAAAAAACAAGTGAGCAGAAGCCAGTGAGATATCCAACAATCTTTATTTAAAATTCTTAATAGCCTCATAGGCATTGATTATAGACCTAACCAACAGGAATCCCAAACTACGTGTCACTGATTAGAAATGCACAAGCTCACTTTTGAGGCCTTTTCTCTAGGTAAGGGTACCATGTGACACAGTCCTGGCTCATATGAACAAGCAGAATGTTGATGGACCTTATGGGAAGGCTTTGGCTTTTCTGGATAATCAATGCCAAGTACAGCTAAGTACACCTATTTGTTCCTTTCTTTTTTCTTCTAATTGGTATGGAATGGTGATAGCCGCAATCTTTCAACCTTGGAAGAAAGGTCAAGAGATCACAGGGATTTCACACTTTGCATCACCCATTGACAGTTTCTTTTTTGTATAAGTACACATATAAATATTTTATGTTTATGGGCTACATCATGTCTGTCACAAACACTCAATTCTGCTATAGTATTGTAAAAGCATCAGCACACAATACTTAAGTAAAGGCATATAGCTATTTTTCAATAGAACTTTATTTAATAAAATAAATGACAAGCCAGATTTGGCTAATGGGATGTAATTTACCAACCTCTGCTTTATATCATTAGCAGCTGAACAAGTGTCAGAAAGTGCTTAAATGCAGACTTCATGTTATGGTTAAACAATAAAGCTATCTGTGTTTACGCTGTTAAAATTGGAATTCTTTTCTGTAGTTGAATATATTGCTGATTCAAACATCTCACTTTTTCTCTGGAGTTCTTCTAAAGATATGAAATATTGAAATAGACAGCATGCCAAAATAAAAGTAACCTTTCTAAAGATTGCATTAAACAAATGATAGTCCACTCACGCATTTTTTGACTTCATGAAATAGCGGCACCACCTCATAGGAAGAAGACAGAAAGATACTTTGTACTGGTCCGTTCAACTTTCTCTGTCTCAGGTGACCTCAATGTTCAAAAACTAGAAAACTGTATTTATTATGCCTGAATATCCTTAACATCACGATCGAAATCCCTTTTCCATTTCTGTTTTCTCCCACCCAGAAACACACAGAAGCACAATTTGTACATGTGGAGGAAAACTCTTAACATCCAGGCAGCAGTGGGACTGCCGGTGAAGTGGTGCTAGGGCTTTGTGGAGGAAGCATCATGTGCCTATTTTATTCTGGGGAAGAAGTGGGGTGTCTACACATGCTGAGCTCTAATCAAAGACTTTAATGTTACCAAAACCTAAGATCTTCACATTGATCAAACTAGACCACATTTTTAGGAGTCTAAGCAAATTCAGTTTGGTAAAGGTACGGTGAAATTGTCACATTACTTTTAGAAGTATAAATAGGCATCAATTATTTGTTTGAAAACAACTTGATAGTGTGTATCTACATTTTGAAGTAGCTCTTGTGCTTTAATCCATTTGTTCTGCTTTTAGGACACTTCATTATGCAAATAATCACTATGCAAATAAAGAATTCACCTTAACACGAGTTTCAATATTTAGAAATTGGAAACAATCTATATATTCAGCAATGACAAGGGCCTGAATTGAATATGACATATGCATGGAAAGGAATATTTCAAAACCATCCAAAAACTTACCCGTCATAAAGGATTGTTTAGAATATGATGCTAAATGGAAAAAAGCATAACATAGGCATGTGGTAGGAAAAATATTCTGATTTTGCATTAAAAAATCCTTGTGCTCTTGCCCTTTTACTTTTATTCTGTTGTGACCACACTCTTTCATTCTCTATGTGTGTATTTCTCTCTATATTTTTCATAGCTATGTATGTAACTGTATAGTAAAAACAGAAGAAGGAATTACAGCTGTGTGTTAGGAGTGTTTGTTTTGGGGTGGTGGGATTATGCATAAATTTCACTGTTTTCCCTGTAAGTTTTCTTGTCTTAATTTTAGGTAATGAAGAGGCGTTAGGAAGGTAATTTTAAATCCAATGAGATTCATTACTTACAAGAGATTCTGCACATATGACAAAATGTAGCTTGTTATCCATGAACAAATCGTTAAGTCTCTTAGAGAGCTAATCATTTATATTCACAGAGGACAAGATCTGGACTTTGTACTTGGTTACCCTAGAACTTTTCTCTTAATTTAACATCTCTCTTCACTTGGTTTTTAAGGCCGAGACATGGGGAGGAAGAGTGATAAAAGCTTTCCCTTGATATAACATACTCTCCATTAAGTTTTAAAAATATCCCACTATTGTCCATAATAGAGCCGCTTGTTAGAATCACACATGCTGAAGTGCTGTTCCGCCCTCTCATCCATTACTTTTCCCCTAAATAATAAGTTCATGAATAAATCTATAAAATAGAAGTTAAAAACCCAAGTCAGTTTCAAAGGATAGAATCTGAAAACGTTTTGTGTCTTTTCTTTGGAAGAAATTCATTGATGTACTCCATCACTTTTTCATTAATTAAAATATATTTTTTGACAAATACATATTTCACTGTATGGTCATAAAGATGAAACAAACACATTCTTCTATCCTATTATAGCTACAATCTAGATGTAGAGAAATATATAAACTGTATACATTTAGTCAATGAAATTTCTACATAGTATAATAGAAGGTGAAGAATAAAATGCTATGAGCTTCAGAGAAAGAGCCATGTACATGCATTTTAAAAACTATAATAAATAGAAATGAAAAAACACAGTACACATTAGGAAAATAATTAAAAATCTGATTAAGCTAGTTTTTGATAAAAGATAATGGATTTCAATAACTTAGCATGAACTTGCCTAAATAGTAGATTGCAGTAGTTCAGAGAGGAATTTACTTAGGCAAATGTCAAAATAGATACCAGGCCCTCTGCATATCTTTTCTAACATATCGCATCTTCATCATTGCCTATTTCTTTCTTATAATGGCAAAAGAAAATGTCAGTCCCAAATGTGAGACTATAATATTTTTGGTTTTAATCAATAGCCTTTTTGTTAGCATCAAACATACATAAAGACAAAAGCAGAAGCAGAACAGGATCACCAGCAGTATGGAGGTAGAAATAAATCCAGTTTAAATTGTTGAAACTGGACAAGTTTTGAACTGTAAAAATGGCAGTTTCACATAGCTCATTCTAATAGTATTGGACAACAAAGAAGTAGAATTTTAAAAAGATACTTATTTCTCCATGAGACATTTGACTATAAAAGTGAATTGAATTAATAAAATATATTTCTGGGGGGAGCATGATGGCGGACAGGACAGACGTGTAGCCCACCTCTCCCAAGCCATCAGGTGAGAGGAAAGGGGGTCTGGACCTTCCCCGTGTGTGGATTATTGGTGTAGATGGACAGCTTGAGATGCTCAGCGAACTGGTGGATTGCTATATATGAGGGGTAATTTAAAACCACAGAATCTGTTGTAGAGATTCTTCCCTGCTTGGCTGTGCTGGCCAGCAGGCCCCTCCCTTATGGAGGACAGCAGTTTGCAAATGCTGACAAAATCCAATTGACGAATACTTATTCCTGAACTGAGGGAGGCATCCGAAAAGAGAGCCACTCAAAACCACAGGAAGCTGGGCAACCTGTTGGACGATTGAAGGGAAGGGATCCCTCCCGGGAAACAGACATTTTGAACTACCCAAAAGGGCGGCACCTTCCCCCAGACCAGGAGCCGGAGCATTCCTGAGGGAGAATGTTGGAGGGGGTTGGTGGTTCAGGCTGCGCGGCCCGATCCAGAAGGGAAACTCTGAACCATAAAACTCAGAATAAGGTCCCCCAGCGCTCCAGCCATGGGAACCAGCTACAGCTGCTTCAGCCGTGCACCCCCCGGCAACCGCGGGAACCCAGCAGCACACTCACCCACAGGTGATTGAAATCACCAGTTTGCAGGAGAACCTGGGAGCAGAGTGGAAAGATTTAAGAAGCATGGACTTCTGCACTGAGTAGAAAGGTTGGTCACGAGTGCTGTCACAAACCTTTACAGAAACTCCAAAATGGCAGTCGGCCATGGAAGGTGGTTACCATGGTAACAGTATAAACTGTGAATCAGGCATGAGCCAGGGAATCACTCACAGCGCCACCTGGTGTCCAAAAAGTGTATTGCAGTATGAATACATTCCTACGAAAGTTGATCCCTACACCATACATATAGATGTATATATGTATATTTCTACATACAAGAATAATGTTTTTGTAGTTGGTGCGTTTCTTTTCTTTTCTTTCTTTCTTTTTTTTTTTTTGTTCTGTTTTTTCCTCACTATTTTCTTGGAGGAGCTTTTGATAATTTTTTATTGTTACTTTTTATATAGATATATTTTTATTTCTATTTTTTCTAATTTTAATTTCTCCTTTCTTCTCTTTTAACTTTTCTATGAACACCACTTTTTTATCTTTTTTTCTTTTTCTTTTTTCAATTATTTTACGATTATCACTATTTTTATTGCACTTGTTTTTATGTTGCTGTTGTTGTGGGTATTGTCTGTATGTCTATGTGTCTCCATCTGTTTCTGCATCTATGGGCTCTTGTGTCTGTAGCCTTTGCATCTGTTTATTTCCTCATTTGCTCCCAATGAGCTTGGTGTTATGACCTGCAACTCTGAGCTCCCAGCACTCCCCTCCACTCTCACTCTGAGGTCTGCAGTCCTGCCCCCCAGGAGTCCAGATTCTTGGGTGATTTCTTGAGAGGTGCATACAGGACATGAACTGTAGCTGGACAGTGCTGATTCTGCAGCACAGGAGTGAGGAGACGACGGTCGGCTAAGAGGGAATCACACCAGAGTGGTGGTGCCCCGAGGTGCAGAGCAGCAGCCGTCTTTAGCAATAACAAAGCCCAGCTCCAAATATCCCGTAGCCCCTCCTCCTGCCTCTCTTGGCAACCAGATGAGGCTGGGCATCTTCTCAGATGGCAACCACCATGGAACAGACCTGGGACTGAAACACAGGCCCCGTGAGTAAAGGGTTTGCCTGAGATGGTACTGGCCTGGGTGAAATGTGGGGACTAGAAAATGGACACAAAGAGTCAGGAAAATCCAAGGGTGGGCCTGGTCCAGAGGACCACTTTACTGAGCCTAAGGTGCACCAGGCCCTCAGGGGATCATCAGCCTACAGATGAAGGAGGCAAAGAGGCTACAGATGACAACTAATTGTGCTGTGAATACAAAATTGTAGGAGTAAAGACAGGGCCTGAGGCACAGGTTGTGGGAACTCAAACCTGCCTCTCCTCTGCAGAGGAATTTAGCAGGGTCAGAAACAAATTCCCACAGGGTTGTTCCATTCAGCCAGTAAAATAAACTAAGGGTGGGGCTGGAACTGAGTGAACACCCCCATCCTCCATCAAGTGCCCAAGGTCGACAGGCCTCACCACCCCATGCTGGATAGAGGCACAGAGCAGCAGCCTGGATGAGCAGATATAGACTTCCCTGTGATTTAGGCAGGTGCAAACCTCTGGAGTATCTGCTCACTGCAGACAACTGACTGGGTCACAGCCCTGTGGGGCTAGCAGCAACTGGGTGTGACAGAACTGCAAGATAGGGAAGGAGGCATCAACTTTCCAAGACTGATATATTTGCTGGGTGGCTCCACCTGACTCCATGGAACACTAGAGCAAGCCATATTAGAGTAGTCACCAGACCCCTGTGATTCAGTTCCCAGAGACCTCTTAAAGTCTCCCACCCGAGACAGGTGCTCACTGAGACAATTGATTTGGACCTTTTGAACTGAGCCAATCAACTGGGGAATATCCAGGTTGTGCCCTGGGTGTGTGGTTGTAGGAAGGTTTGATTTTCCTTTTCCAATTGTTGCCTATTGTGGGAAGGGTGACTTAATTGCTGGTATTTCTCCACAGCTGAGACTTCAATGCAGAGTAACTGTTTCACTAGGGTCGAACAGAAACCAGCTGAAAACAACACAGAACCACTTAGCCCCACCACACCAAACA
>CAUYPK010131079.1:0-14188 GCA_963574355.1 Loris lydekkerianus | reverse complement strand
CCCTTGCCCGGGCGTCGTTGTGTTCCCTTGGGATTTGAAGGAGGATTGGCCCCACCCGGCCCGCCGGCCCCCCCGGGCCGCCCAGCCCCCCCTTTCCCCCCCCCCCCCCCGCCCCAATCAGCCTACCCTATTTCTTCCCTTTGGGATCTCTGTGTTTGGCTGGGACCTCTCTGGCACTATAGAGGTTAAGGCCCTGTCAGTTCTAGAGTTCATCTTACCTCCCAACTCTGATGCTCCTTGCCTTGATTTCTGGCCTCCCTTGAACTCCTCCAGCCCCTTGCTCATGGTCATCCCAGGGTCTCCCCTGCTCACAGCTGCACTTGGTACAGCCCGTGCCGCCCCCCAGGGACTGGCTGCAGCTTTAGCCGGCCTGTTTGCCATCAAGGGGCACAGGGCTGCTGGCTGAAGCTGCCTGAACTCTAAGGTAGGGGGACAGGGGACCAGGCTGGGGGGGGTGTGGGAGGAGGGCTGGGTCCGAGATCTGGGACAGGCACTTTCCTCCTCCCTTTGTCCAGCCTTGGGACCAGAACTAGAGTACTGGGAAACAGGCACAGAGACTTTAAAATGGGCTACCCAGGCAGAGCATTCAACCTTTCCCTAAGCCAGGGTGGAGAGGGGAAAGGAGGGTGCCGGAAGGGAGCACCCCACAGCTGGCTGGGAGAGCTGAGCTTCCCGCTGAGGAGGCTGCAGTGCTGAGCCCAGGGAGGGGTCCTGTGAGGTAGGCTGGGGCTCAGGCAGTCCCTACAGACTAGCAGTTTCAAGGTCTTTAGTGCCAGCCTCCTGGTGGTACACATGGGGAGTTCTGTCCTTGATGGAGAAGGACCCCTGGCTTCTGATACTCCCCTCCCCAGGGCCTCTGGCCCAGATCCTGGGGCCTCTGAGTGGCGCAGACTGTTCGTGGCAGCTCCCTTTGGAGGGGCAGCCAGCAGTGGGAGGGGCAGGCCAGGACCAGGCCACATCTTGGCAGCCCTGGGGTCCTGGGGGAGAGGCAGGCCTCTAGGGAGGAGGGAGGGATCCCCTGCCAACCAGGTCCTCCTTGTCCTCTTCTCTTCCCTTGCGGGCTGGTCCCTAGGTGAGAGCTGAGGGGCAGCTGTGCTTGCTCTGTGCTCTGTAGGCCTGGGATGCTGGGCTCAGTGCCCTGCCCCTCTGCCTGGAGGATCTGCCAGTCCAGGACAGGTTTGATATTGGATTGCCTGCCCTGGGAGCTGCAGGCTGGGGTCCTTGGTGTGGCCAGCTGGTCTTAAAGGAGCGTCTGGTGTGTGTCTGTGTGTTTCTGTGAGTGCGTACTTGTCTGTACAGGTATGTATACTGTGTGTGCATGGATACCCTCATGCGGCCTCTGGGAGGAGGTCACTTGAAGATGGCTTGAGGGACTGGTCCTAGTCCAGGATTCAGGTTCTTGTTTGTTGAGTGAACTCGGGATCCCCACCTGCAAGCTGGAATGGGTGAAGGGTCCCTGTGCTGGAGGTGAGGGTGAAGTTCTTTGGGAGTCTCACACAGGCTTACTCCTCCGCCTCTGAGGAGGCATTGCCCACTTTGCAGGCCCCGGGCTCTTTCAGGAGCTGGTCTGGGGCAGGTAGGGGCCCCGGGCTTCCAGGGGCTGTCCCTCCACTCTTTGACCTGGCATCACTGTCTCTGCAGAGGCTCGGGGTGGTCTGGGGGCCCCTCCGCTGCAGTCTGCCCGATCCCTGCCGGGCCCCGCCCCCTGCCTCAAGCACTTCCCGCTCGACCTGCGCACGTCTATGGATGGCAAATGCAAGGAGATCGCCGAGGTATCCCCTGGCACCACCCATGCCCCTCACCCCATGTCCCCATGCCCTGCCTCTGCTCCCCACGCTCTTCCACCCCAGCTGTCCCATCACCTCATGCTTTGCCGTCTCCTGATCCTCAGCCTCTCCCAGGTGCCCCAAGGTCCTGCTGCCCTCACCCCATCCCCAGACTCTGCAGGAGAGGGCCCCGGGGCTGAAGGTGAGGCCACGCTGACCCTTCCTTCCCCACCTCCAGGAGCTGTTCAGCCGCTCACTGGCTGAGAGTGAGCTCCGTAGTGCCCCGTATGAGTTCCCCGAGGAGAGCCCCATTGAGCAGCTGGAGGAGCGGCGGCAGCGGCTGGAGCGACAGATCAGCCAGGATGTCAAGTGAGCTGGGCCCCAGGGCCTGGCGGGCAGCTGAGGGCACACGCTGGGGTCTGCTTGACATCCCTCTGTCTCCATCTAGACCCTTTCCTCTCCTGAGCTCCCTGTGGGGTCCACATGGGGAGGCAGCGTAGAGAATGGGTTTTGGAGACAGGTTTCTGGATTCTGGTTCTGTGCCCTGTCCACTGATGTGGCCTGGAACATGTTGCTTAACTTCTGGGTCTGGGGTCTCATCTCTAAAGTGGGGTAAGAACAGCACAAGTTCTACAGCCCTGCCTGTGATGGTCATATGTGCACCTAACACAGTACAGGGACCTGGGAGCAAAGGCCATCCCTCATGATCTGCCTGACCTTTCACCCCTCTAGGCTGGAGCCGGACATCCTGCTTAGAGCCAAGCAAGACTTCCTGAAGACGGACAGTGACTCAGACCTCCAGTGAGGAGGGCAGAGGGGTACAGGGGATGCGGAGCTGAGGCCTGTCAGCTGCTCTTTCCAACGCCCTCCCCATGCCCTTCCTGTGCAGGCTCTACAAGGAACAGGGCGAGGGGCAGGGCGACAGGGGCCTGCGGGAGCGCGATGTGGTGCTGGAACGGGAGTTTCAGCGGGTCACCATCTCTGGGGAGGAGAAGTGTGGGGTGAGTGTGGGCAGGGTCTAGGTCTCTGAAACCAGGTGTCCTAGCCAGGGAACTGAGTGAGGGGTTGCTGGAGAGGGTGTTTCTCTTTCCCCAGCAGCTGGAGGGCAGAGGGCCTACTTGGTAGGCTAGGACCAGAGTGGTCTGAGAGCACCTATGGTCAGGGCCTGTGGGAGGTGAGGGATGGTCTGGGGTCTGGGGTAAGGCTTCAGGAAGGAGGTGAGAGTTTCCTGAGCCTAAGAGACTAAGGAGGGAGATAGCATGTCCTGGTCTCCAGGTGCCATTCACAGACCTGCTGGATGCAGCCAAGAGTGTGGTGCGGGCACTCTTCATCCGGGAGAAGTACATGGCCTTGTCGCTACAGAGCTTCTGCCCCACGACCCGCCGCTACCTGCAGCAGCTGGCCGAGAAGCCTCTGGAGACACGGACCTATGAGCAAGGCCCCGACACCCCCGTATCTGCTGGTGGGACCCCCATCCCTGCCCCACCCCAAATGCCCTGGGCTCCCTGAGACAGGGTTTGGGGCATCTCTACCCTGCCTGTGTCTCCCCACCCACAGCCTCTTGGTGCCCAGGGGTGGAGGTCAAGTCAGGAGCTGCCTGCCCTGCTGGGGTCTTTGCTATCTCTCATTTTTGTGAGGCCCCAATCTGGAAGAGTCCTGGGCCTGACTCCGCCCTTCCTACCTTCACAGATGCCCCAGTACACCCCCCTGCGCTGGAGCAGCACCCATATGAGCGCTGTGAGCCAAGCACCATGCCTGGGGACCTGGGCTTGGGGCTGCGCATGGTGCGGGGAGTGGTGCACGTCTACACCCGCAGGGAGCCTGATGAGCAGTAAGAGGGGTGTGGTGTGTGCTGGGGGCCACCAGGTGGGAGGTTGCAGTTTCTCAAGAGAGACAGCAGGGCTTGGTGTGCCATCCTCACCCAAGCTCCCCTCCATGCCAGTTGCTCAGAGGTGGAGCTGCCGTACCCTGATCTGCAGGAATTTGTGGCTGATGTCAATGTGCTGATGGCCCTGATTATCAATGGCCCTATGTGAGTTCCCTCTTGTCCCAGACACTCAGCTCGCCCCCCAGCCCAGATTCTCTAGTCCCAGTTCTGCCCCAGACACTTGTCCCTCTCTAGTCACCAAACCCTAGACTGTCCCTTAGTCTGCTGCCCTCTTGGCAGCCTTCCTCCCTCACCCTTCCTCTGCCTCCCTCCACTCTGCTGCCCAGACCCGCCCCAGGTATTCCCTTCAGGGCCTAAGTCCCCCTGCCTTGTTCTTCTTGCACCCAGAAAGTCATTCTGCTACCGGCGGCTGCAGTACCTGAGCTCCAAGTTCCAGATGCATGTGCTGCTCAATGAGATGAAGGAGCTGGCTGCCCAGAAGAAAGTGCCACACCGAGACTTCTACAACATCCGAAAGGTGGGCCCTTACTCCCTACCCTGTAGCCTTCTCTGTGTCCTGATCCTGCACCTCTGTCCAGCATCCCAGACAAGGGTCTGGGCTCCCCCACCCAGCATCCAGAATGGAGTATCTTTTTTTTGTGTGTGTGAGACAAAGTCTCACTATGTTGCCCTGCTGTGGTGTCACAGCTCACAGCAGTCTCAAACTCTCGGGTTTAAGCGATTCTCTTGCCTCAGCCTCCCAAGTAGCTGGGACTATAGGCACCCTCCACAACACCAGCTATTTTTAGAGACAGAGTTCTCACTCTGGCTCAGGCTGGTCTCGAACTCGTGAGCTAAGGCAATCCACCCACCTGGGCCTCCCATAGTGCTAGGATTACAGGCGTGAGCCACCGTGCCCGGCCTTCAGAACAAAGTGTCTTCTCCCATCCCTGGGTCTTAGACCTTCCCAACCTGTGGTGGACCAGCAGTGCCCTGTTGCATCCTAGGTGGACACCCACATTCATGCCTCATCCTGCATGAACCAGAAGCATCTGCTGCGCTTCATCAAGCGGGCGATGAAGCGGCACCTAGATGAGATCGTGCATGTGGAACAGGGCCGGGAGCAGACGCTGCGGGAGGTCTTTGAGAGCATGAACCTCACAGCCTACGACCTGAGTGTGGATACACTTGACGTGCATGCGGTCCGTCTCAGTGGCCTGGGCTGAGGGGCTGGGTCAGTGTAGGGGCCAAGGGTCAGGGTGACCTGGGCCCGGCTCTCTCCCCTAGGACAGGAACACCTTCCATCGCTTTGACAAGTTCAATGCCAAATACAACCCTATTGGAGAGTCTGTCCTCCGAGAGATCTTCATCAAGACCGACAATAGGGTCTCTGGGAAGTACTTTGCTCATATCATCAAGGTAAGGGGGCAGCCCCTCGCTACTGACCCATGGTATCTGGGAGACTTGGAGGGGTCCATGAGGGGTGAGAGCCCTGAAGAGGTCTGACTGGAACAGACCTGGGTGTAAAGACAGCCGTCCCCCCCACCATATGTCTAGGAGGTGATGTCGGACCTGGAGGAAAGCAAATACCAGAACGCAGAGCTGCGGCTCTCCATCTACGGGCGCTCGAGGGATGAGTGGGACAAGCTGGCACGCTGGGCTGTCATGCACCGCGTGCACTCTCCCAATGTGCGCTGGCTTGTGCAGGTGCCCCGCCTCTTGTGAGTGTCCCTTGGAGTGGGAGGAACACATGGGCCAGAGCTTGCTTCTTTACCTCCTGGGATGGCTGAGCCTCCCCTGGCCCTACTGAGCCCTCTAAGTGCAAGGAAAAGTCTCCTGGTCCCACCCATGGTCTATTCAGCCCAGCCCAGCCTGGTGTCCCCACTCTCCTAGTGTGGCTAGAGCATACTTCTGTGCTTTTGGGCCAAGCTCTGTCCCTTACTGGCCTGCTGGATTTTCTCTTACTGGCCCTGACCTACACGTGCCTGCATGCTCTGTCTTGCCTGCAGTGACGTGTACCGTACCAAGGGCCAGCTGGCCAACTTCCAGGAGATGCTGGAGAACATCTTCCTGCCTCTGTTCGAGGCCACTGTGCACCCGGCCAGCCACCCAGAGCTGCACCTCTTCTTGGAGCATGTGAGCAGGCAGTACAGGGCTGGGGACGGGGAGGACAGCCAGCCTCCGCCTCAGCTGGAATTCTAGGCCTGACCGCAGGGTTCTGTGCCAGGTGGACGGTTTTGACAGTGTAGATGATGAGTCGAAGCCTGAGAACCATGTCTTCAACCTGGAGAGCCCCCTTCCCGAGGCCTGGGTGGAGGAGGACAACCCACCCTACGCCTACTACCTGTACTACACCTTCGCCAACATGGCCATGTTGAACCACCTGCGCAGGTGCCCGTACCACCCAGGCTGGACGCCTGTGCACTGTGTCGTCTTGCCGCCTCATCTGACAAACCTGGCTGTGGACCCCCTGGGCCGGGGCCACCAGAGCTCTGACCCACCCACCTGTTGCCCTGTGCTTACACTGGATGGGTTCTTTCTCTGTCCTCAGGGCTCCATCCCTCGCCCCTCACAGCCAAGAACCTACCCATTCCCCTTATTCCAGAGGGCATGCATGCTGGGGTGGGGTTCAGAAGCTCCAGTGAGCTGGGGACAGCCCAGGCTCAGCAGTGACCCTGTCTTCATGCCCCCAGGCAGAGGGGCTTCCACACGTTTGTACTGAGGCCACACTGCGGGGAGGCTGGGCCCATCCACCATCTGGTGTCAGCTTTCATGCTGGCTGAGAACATCTCCCACGGGCTGCTTCTGCGCAAGGTCAGGGTCTGCACCTCCAGCTTTCCCTCCCAGTTGTTCACCTTCTTCTGAAACATTTGGGCCCTTCAGTGACTGACCCTCCCCCCACCCAGCCCCTAGATTGGACTCTACCTTCCCAGAGTAACCTCCCCACCACAACTTTCTCCAGACTGGGGCCTCAACTTGGATTATGGTTGCAACTCACTCTTCACACATCAGGCCCAGCTTGGATTCCCTTCCCCCTGCCCACTGCTATGGTCTGGACCTCCAGGACCAGCATGTCTTCCTGGCCTTGAGGTCACCTGACAGGCTCTTCCTGTTGCTTGCACAGGCCCCAGTCTTGCAGTACCTGTATTACCTGGCCCAGATCGGCATTGCCATGTCCCCTCTCAGCAACAACAGCCTCTTCCTCAGCTACCACCGGAACCCACTCCCAGAGTACCTGTCCCGTGGCCTCATGGTCTCGCTTTCCACTGATGATCCCCTGCAGTTCCACTTCACCAAGGTCAGCAGGGCAGACAGCCAGGCGAGTGTCCTGGGACACTGAGGTCTCTCCGGGCTGGTGCTGCCCCCTGCTGGTGGAGTGCAGCAAGTGGGGGAAGGGAGCCTGGGAGGGGCTGCAGGGCCAGGGACTGCCTACCTGAGGGGACCCTGGCCTGTGCAGGAGCCGCTGATGGAGGAGTACAGCATCGCCACCCAGGTGTGGAAGCTTAGTTCCTGCGACATGTGTGAGCTGGCCCGCAACAGTGTGCTCATGAGTGGCTTCTCCCACAAGGTACTACACCTGCCTTCCTGGCTGGACCCAGGGGTCTTATCTCTCTGCCCCTCCTCTGCATTTGAGGTCCTGGCCCTGTCCCTGAGATGGTTTGGGTGGAGGCATTGTGGCCCCCTCAGAGCTGGCTGCTCCTCTTCCTGTTACCCCCACTTCCTACAGGTAAAGAGCCACTGGTTGGGACCCAACTATACCAAGGAGGGCCCTGAGGGAAATGACATCCGCCGCACCAATGTGCCAGACATTCGCGTGGGCTATCGCCACGAAACCCTGTGCCAGGAGCTGGCGCTCATCACGCAGGCCATCCAGAGCGAGACGCTGGAGACCATCCCCGAGGAGGCGGGTGTGGCCACAAGTCCAGGGCCTCAGTGAGCCTGGCCCTCACAGTGCCCGCATCTCAGCACCTTGGCCGCGTTGTGTTCTCATCCCCCTGCACCCTGCCGTAGTCTTTGCATGTCTCTTCTTCTTTGTCTCTGTCTTGCATGTCTCTGACCGTGTCCTTGTCCCCGGGGCACCCCAATGAAAGCAATGCCCAGGAATCTACTACACTGAGGGCCAAGGTTTTGAGGGCTAGCCCTACTGGTGACCCTATCCTAGGAGCCTCAGAAGCCCAGCTATCCTGTGGGCTTCTCCATTGTCCAGTCTGGGGATGGTTGTTGGGAGCTGATCGTCTAGTCTTTGGGCTGCTGCCTGGGCAAATCTGAGCTTTGTTTGGGGCTTAAAGATTAGGTCCCTGTCTTCTTTATGTGGCTGAGGAGCAGTCAGGTGGGGCCTGTACAGCTCTGCCCTGGGCGTGGGGCTATTGAAGGCCTGTGGAGCTCCAGCAGCTCTGCTCTGGGTTGGGTTGGCCCTGGGCTGCCTGGCCTGAGGGGGTGGACCACCATCTCCACCATGTCACTGCCCAACAGCAGCCTTCTCCGTCCTTTCCCCTGCCCACATGCTGCTCTGGTGTCAGCTTCCTGTGCCTGTATGGAGGAGGACAGATGCCGTATGCTGTGTCTGGGGCCACTGCAGCCACAGGGGCCTGGATCTGCCTCTAGCCCTGGGAGTAGCATCCCCACCATGGCCCGCAGATCTGGATCTTGGCTGGGCCCCTTGTGTTCTGGACTGAGACCTTTGCTATAAAATGCAGTGTTTCATACGGTCCGTCTTTCCTAGTGCATGAGAAATAAAGATTATTTAAGTAATGAGGCAGGTGGGATCTCTGTTGGGAGAAGGGAGGCCTGTGCTGGGGGTGGCTGTGGATGGAGGTACAGCACATTCTGAGGGGAGCCACTGGGTTTGGGTGGTATATCTGCGTGCATGGAAAGTGGCCAAGAAAGCTGCAGGAGAGGGGAAATGTCCCCTGGGCTCTCATCTAGCCTGTTCCTCTGAGGGGGACACCTGGCCCCAGGTCTGCATCACATCCCTGTCACAGCAATTTAGAGAATGGCGTTCCTTTCCTGCCTTGTACTTGCTCCCCACTTCTGGCTTGTTAGGAGACGGTCTGGTAGAGAAGAGAGTATGTACTTACAGCAAATCTGAGGCTAGCGCTTTGGAAATCTGTACATCTAGGTGTCTAAATGCCCTTTCTAGGTCCTTCCAATTCAGTAGGTGAAAGGAGGTACACAGACATCTGCAAACTCTTGGGCAGAATCTGCTGCAAGGGGTTGAAATGAGCCTGTGCCTTGGGAATCCAGCCTCAGCCAGCTCAGCTTCTGCCCTCTGTTAATAACAATCCGGGAGCACCCCCTTTGCATGGTGGTTGGTGGAGTATGTTGCCCAAGTAAAGAAGGAAAAGTGGCCATGTGCCCTGGCCTGGGCAAGGTCCTGGGTGGATGGCAGATCATTATCTCTAGCACAGCATGCGCCTGTGATGGAGGGCCTGGGCAGAGTGAGAGTAGGGGAGGGCTGGCAGCCTCCTCCTGGTGTGTCAGCTGCTCTGCCCTAGCCTCGCCTTGGGAGAGTGCACCAAGCTCTCTTGGGAGAGCTGGCCCTGGGCCTCTTCAGCTAGTGCCTAGCTGCCCTTGGCAAAAGCTCTCGTCCTCCAGCCTCAGGAAGGCATTGGCCAGGCCTCCTGGTCAAGACCCAGAGCCTCTCAGTTTCAGAAGACATCTCCTGCCAATTTATTTTCACCATTTACATCTAACAAAATTGGACATTAGGGCTGGACTAGGAGCAAGATGTACAACTCTGGCTGGGAAACAGGCTCAGGTGAAAGTGACTGGTGGCTGAGCCTGGACTGGAACTTAACGTCCAGGTCTCTTGTACCTCATGCGTCCAAGGAGCGATGCTTTACATGGGTGAGGAGAACTAACTCTCAAGGAGATGAATTTATTTATTTATTTTATTTATTAAATCATAACTTTGTACATTGATGCATGTATGGGGCTCAGGGCACTGCTTCGATATACAATGTGAAATGCTTACATTGAACTAAGTAACACATCCATTACAATTATACTCATTTCTTAGTAGTTTTGAAATGTACCATTGCATCATACACATTAGGTGAGGTCCCCCCAAATCCCCTTCCTCCTCCCATGTCCCTCCTCCCCTCTCTCTCCTCTTCCCTTCTACTTCTGGACTATAGTTATGTTTTGCCATTCATATGAGTATATAGGTGATTATATATTGATTTCATAGTAGTGTTGAGTACATCGGATACTTTCTTTCCATTCTTGAGATAATTTACTAAGAATATGTTCCAGTTCCATCCAGGTAAACATAAAAGATGTGAAGTCTCCATCTTTTTTATGGCTGCATAGTATTCCATGGTGTACATATACCACAATTTGTTAATCCATTTAAGGGTCCATGGGTACTCAGGCTGTTTCCATGTCTTGGCTATTATGAATTGGGCTGCAATAAACATTCTGGTGCAAATATGTCTGTTGTAAAATATTAATAATTTTTGATTATCTGGTTATATACCTAGTAGAGGAATTGCAGGACCGGGTGGTAGGTCTACTTTTACTTCTTTTAGTGTTCTCCAAACTTCTTTCCAAAAAGGTCGTATTAGCTTGCATTCCCACCAGCAGTGTAGAAGCGTTCCCATCTCTCCGCATCCATGCCAACTCTGTAGTTTGGGGATTTTGCCATGTGGGCTAATCTTACTGGAGTTAGATGATATCTCAAAGTGGTTTTGATTTGCATTTCTCTGATGGTTATGGATGATGAGCATTTTTTCATGTATTTGTGGACCATGTACCTGTCTTCATCAGAGAAGTTTCTGTTCAAGTCTCTTGCCCACATAGAAATGGGGTTATTTATTCTTTTATTATTGATTAGATTGAGTTCTCTGTAGATTCTAGTTATCAGACATTTGTCAGAAGCATAACCTGCAAAAATCTTCTCCCATTCTGAAGGTTGTCTGTTGTGTTTTACTTACTGTGCTCTTGGCTGTGCAAAAGCTTTTTGGTTTGATCAGATCCCAGTAATGGATTTTTTGTGTTGCTTCAATTGCCTGGGGGGTAAGGGGGGTTCTCCTCGTAAAATATTCTCCCAGTCAATTTCTTCAACTGTTTTCCCTGTACTCTCTTCTAGGATTTTTATAGTTTCATGTCTTATCTTTTATCCAGTAAGAATCAATTTTTATTAATGGTGAAAGGTGGGGGTCCAGTTTCAGTCTTCTACAGGTCACCAGCCAGTTTACCCAGCACCATTTGTTAAATAGGGAGTCTTTCCTCCACTGAATATTTTTGATAGGCTTGTCAAAGATCAAATGACAATAAGTAGCTGCATTCATTTCTTGGTTCTCTATTCTGTTCTATAAATCTACTGCTGTTTTTGTGCCAGTACCATGCTGTTTTGATCACTATAGATTAATAGTATATCCTGAAGTCTGGTAATGTGATACCTCCTGATTTGTTCTTATTTCTGAGTAATGTATTTGCTATTTGAGGTTTTTTTCTGGTTCCACATAAAACAAAGTACTATTTTTTCAAGTTCTTTAAAGTATGACAATGGTGCTTTAATAGGGATTGCATTAAATCTATAGATTGCTTTGGGTAGTATGGACATTTTGACAATGTTGATTCTTCCTAGCCATGAGCATGGTATGTTTTTTCATTTGTTAAAATCTTTAGCTATTTCTTTTCTCAGAGTTTCATAGTTCTCTTTATAGAGATTTTTCATGTCCTTTGTTTGGTAAATTCCCAGATATTTCATCTTCTTTGGTACTATTGTGAAAGGAATACAGTTCTTGACTATATTTTGAGCTTGACTATTGTTGGCATATGTAAAAGCTACTGACTTGTAAGTATTAATTTTGTATCCTGAGATGCTGCTGTATTCCTTGATTACTTTTAATAGTTTTGAAGTTGAATCCCTGGAATTTCCCAGGTGTGGATCATATCATCAGCAAAGAGTGAGAGTTTGATCTCCTCTGACCCTATTTGGATACCCTTGATCGACTTCTCTTGTCTGATTGCGATAGCTAAGACTTCCATTAGTAGGGCAGTGCCTGTGGCTCAGTGAGTAGGGTGCCAGCCCCATATACTGAGGGTGGTGGGTTCAAACCTGGCCCCAGCCAAACTGCAACAAAAAGTAGCCAGGCATTGTGGCGGGCACCTGTGGTCCCAGCTACTCGGGAGGCTCACCTAAGCCCAAGAACTGGAGGTTACTGTGAGCTGTGATGTCACAGCACTCTAATGAGGGCAACAAAGTGAAACTCTGTCTCTAAAAAAAAAAAAAAAAAAAAGACTTCCATTACTATATTGAATAGCAGTGGAGACAGTGGGCATCCTAGCCTTATTCCTGATCTGAGTGGAAATGTTTTTAATTTTACATCATTTGATATGCTATTGACTGTGGGTTTGCTGTAGAAGGCCTCTATCAGTTTAAGAAATGCCTCTATGCCTATTTTCTTAAGTGTTCTGATCATGAAACGATACTGGATATTATCAAAGGCTTTTTCTGCATCATTTGAAAGAATCATATGATCTTTGTTTTTCATTTTATTGTTGTGATGTATTATATTTATAGATTTGCATATGTTGAACCAACTCTGTAACCTTGGGATAAAACCAACTTGATCATGGTGTATAATTTTTTTGGATGTGTTGCTGAATTCTGTTTGTTTAGATCTTATTGAATATTTTTGCATCAATATTCATTAATGATATTGGTCTGTAATTTTCTTTCTTTGTTGGATCCTTTCTTGGTTTGGGTATCAGGGTTATATTTGCTTCATAGAATGTGTTGGGAAGTATTCCTTGTTTTTCTATGCTTTGGAAAACGTATAATATAGGTACTAGTTCCTCTTGAAAGGTTTGACAGAATTTGGATGTGAAGTCATCTGGTCTTGGACTTTTGTTTTTTGGGAGATTTTGTATTGTTGATGCTATTTTAGTGATTGATATAGGTCTAATTCAAGATTTGTAATTCTTTCTGATTGAGTCTAGGAAGGTGGCGTGCTTCTAGGTATTGATCCATTTCCTTCAGATTTTCATATTTCTGGGAATAAAGATTTTTGTAGTAATCATTGAGGATTTTTTGAATTTCTGAAGCATCTGTTGTTATTTCTCCTTTATCATTTCTGATAGACAATATTAGAGATTTTACTTTTCTTTTTTCTTTCTTTCTTTCTTTTTTTTTTTTTTGCAGTTTTGGCTGGGGCCAGGCTTGAACCCACCACCCCTGGTATATGGGGCCATTGCCCTACTCCTTGAGCCACAGGTGCCACCCTAGAGATTTTACTTTTCTATTTCTGGTTAGGCTGGCCAAAGGTTTATCAATTTGGTTAATCTTTTCAAAAAACCAACTTTTTCTTTTGTTGATCTTCTGAATGATTCTTTTGTTTTCAATTTCATTGAATTCTGCCCTAATTTTGGTTATTTCTTTTCTTCTGCTGGGTTTGGGACTGGAATGTTCTTTTTTCCAGTTGCTTGAGATGATCCATTAAGTTGTTGGCTTCCTCTCTTTCTGTTTTCTTGATGAAGGCTTCCAATGCTATAAATTTCCCTCTTAGGACTGCCTTTGCAGTATCCCACAGGTTTTGATAATTTGTGTCTTCATTATCATTTTGTTCCAAAAATTTGGTGATTTCCTTCTTAATCTCATCTTTTACCCAGCTATCATTCAGCCTAAGATTATTTAGTTTCCATGACTTTGTTTGAGAATGAAGATTCCTGTTGCTGTTGAGTTCAACTTTCATTCTATTGTGGTCCTAGAAGATACAAGGAATAATTTCTATACTTTTAAATTTGCTGAGGTTAGACTTGTGTCTTAGGATATGATCTATTTTGGAAGATGACCCATGGGTTGATGAGAAGAATGTATATTCAGTTTTATTAGGGTTAAATGTTCTGTAGAGGTCTGTAAAGTCCATTTGTTCTAGGGTCAGATTTAAGTCTAACATTTCTTTGTTTAGTTTCTTCTTGGAGGATCTATCCAAAACTGTCAAAGGGGTGTTAAAATCTCCAACTATTATAGTGCAGGAAGATATCAAGTTGTTCATATCCATTAGGGTATGCTTTATGAATTGAGGAGCATTCTGGTAGGGTACATAAATGTTAATTATTGAAATCTCTTCATTTTGGGGGTTTCCCTTGACAAATATGTAGTGACCTTCCTTACCTTTCTTTACTTTGTTGGTTTAAAGACAATTGTATCTGCAACAAAAATTGCAACCCCTGCTTTTTTCTGGTTTCCATTTGCCTGTATTATAGAAGTCCATCTCTTCACCCTGAGTCTATTTTTATCCTTTAAGGTAAGATGAGATTCTTGTATACAGCAGATATCTGGTCTGAGTTTATGTATCCAGTCAGCCAGCCTGTGTCTCTTTAGAAGACAATTAAAACCATTCACATTAATTGAGAGAATTGCTAAGCCTGGTTGTGTTTTGGGTGTCATGATTTTCGGATGCCCAATGGACATTTTTAATCCTTTCGCCACTGTAGAAGTTGGGTTTTGTTCAAAAATTTCTGGGTGAGTTTACTTTGGAGGTAGAGCATTGCACTGGTCATTGTGGAGGATGGGTCTGAGAATATCCTGGAGAGCTAGTTTAGT